>JARPMJ010003625.1:2500-89500 GCA_033366665.1 Phoxinus dragarum
CACTAGAGATTACACTGCAGTTCCTCCACTGGCCACTAGAGATTACACTGCAGTTCCTCCACTGGCCACTAGAGAGATCACACTGCAGTTCCTCCACTGGCCACTAGAGAGATCACACTGCAGTTCCTCCACTGGCCACTAGAGAGATCACACTGCAGTTCCTCCACTGGCCACTAGAGAGATCACACTGCAGTTCCTCCACTGACCACTAGAGAGATCACACTGCAGTTCCTCCACTGGCCACTAGAGATCCACACTGCAGTTCCTCCACTGGCCACTAGAGAGATCACACTGCAGTTCCTCCACTGGCCACTAGAGAGATCACACTGCAGTTCCTCCACTGGCCACTAGAGATCACACTGCAGTTCCTCCACTGGCCACTAGAGATCACACTGCAGTTCCTCCACTGACCACTAGAGAGATCACACTGCAGTTCCTCCACTGGCCACTAGAGAGATCACACTGCAGTTCCTCCACTGGCCACTAGAGATCACACTGCAGTTCCTCCACTGGCCACTAGAGAGATCACACTGCAGTTCCTCCACTGGCCACTAGAGATCACACTGCAGTTCCTCCACTGGCCACTAGAGAGATCACACTGCAGTTCCTCCACTGGCCACTAGAGAGATCACACTGCAGTTCCTCCACTGGCCACTAGAGATCACACTGCAGTTCCTCCACTGGCCACTAGAGATCACACTGCAGTTCCTCCTCTGGCCACTAGAGAGATCACACTGCAGTTCCTCCACTGGCCACTAGAGAGCGGCGGCAGAAGAGACTCATAGAGCCGCATGTTAATCTCCTCAACTCTACAGCAGAACACATGTTCACAGTCTGGAGCTAGAAGTGCTTCTGCTCTATAGAGCTGATGTTGCTCTTCATGACGACTGTGAGGGGGGGTTTATAACTCATCCGCTTAAATTATATTAAGCCTTACAGTTCTGCATAATTAAGGGCGTGGCCACATGAGTGACAGGTGGATTGCCGCTGATGTCACTACTAGCCGTTTGTCTGTTAGCGTTAGCGTCACCTCAGCTAATCCGCCTCGCCGCTCATGTTCGTTTATCCGGGAGTGACACTTTGGGCTTCAAAAATGCTCTGAAGAAGCCGACGGGTGACGTCACGCACACTACGCCCATATTTGTATAGTCTGTGGGTACAGCAGACGCCCTGCGCTGTGTGTGCTGATACTGTGTCTCTGTCGCAGGTTCCTCCTCAGCCTCGTCGAGCGGTGCCCATAACTCCGCCTCCTCCGGAGAAACACCGGGAGTTACGACACATCGGTGGGTGTCGGAGAACAACTCGCATTTGACGTTATGCTGCACACACCTGAGTGACTGAACCTCTCTCTCTCTCTCTCTCTCTCTCTCTCTCTCTCTCTCTCTCTCTCTCTCCTCTCTCTCTCTCTCTCTCTCTCTCTCTGTCTCTCTCTCTCTCTCTCTCTCTCTCTCTCTCTCTCTCCCTCTCCCTCTCCCTCTCCCTCTCCCTCTCCAGACCCGGAAGTGCCAACGAGCGTTTCCTCAACAAGCCCCGCTCCCAGCTCTGTACCTCCTGCTGGACCCTCTCTATCTATCAGCTCTGCCTCCTTAGACTCTGGCTCCTCCCACTCAGGCGTGTCCTCAGATGTCAGTCTTCCCAGCATCAGCAGCACTCCGCCCCCTGTGCCAAAACGAGGCAAGGCTCCGCCCCCCTCCTCTGCCTGACCGTTCCCCACAGGAGGAGCCTTCGAAAATCAGCCTTGCACCTCAACTGATCAGCACACAGGCTCCGCCCCCTTCCGAAAAGAGGCCGGCGCCTCAGCCAATCAGTCCACAGTCTGCCGCCGAACGCCAATCAGACGTGGAGTGGCCACAGGCCCCTCCCTCTGAGTCTCTCAGCCCCCTCGGTAGCCCCACCCCGGTCCTCAGCCGTTCCCCACGACAATCGGACCAGAGTTGATTGAACTGGTGCGCAAAAACACCAACCTTAGTTACGAGCTGTCACGGGTTGCCGTGGGCGTGGTCGTGGGACACCTGCAGAGCGCCCTGCCGACGGCGGCTTCTCACCTGGAGCAGGTGCTGCTGTCATTGGTGGAGAGTAAGGTTAGTAGCTCAATATCTCACCCCTGGACTCATCTATTACAATAACTCTAACGAGAACTATACCGAGAACTATACCAATAACTCTAACGAGAACTATAACTACACCTAGAACTGTAACAATAACTCTAACGAGAACTATACCGAGAACTATACCAATAACTCTAACGAGAACTATAACTACACCTAGAACTGTAACAATAACTCTAACGAGAACTATACCGAGAACTATACCAATAACTCTAACGAGAACTATAACTACACCTAGAACTGTAACAATAACTCTAACAAGAACTATACCGAGAACTATACCAATAATTCAAACGATAACTCTAACGAGAACTATAACTACACCTAGAACTGTAACAATAACTATACCTATAACTCTGATAACTATAACACACCCATAACTATGACTATAACTATAGTTATAACCATAACTGTTTGCGATAACTATATTACCATCCACACAATGTAAAATATTGTTCTGTTTATTATAGTTAATGTTATCGTAATAGTTATCGTCATAGTTATCGTTAGTTATCGTTACTGCTATAGGATAAATATCGTTATAGTTATTGTTATAGTTATAGGTATAGTTATCGTTATACGTATAGATATCGTTATAAGTATAGATATCGTTATAAGTATAGTTATCGTTATAAGTATAGATATCGTTATACCGTATAGAAATCGCTATAAGTATAGTTATCGTTATACGTATAGATATCGTTATAAGTATAGTTATCGTTTATACGTATAGATATCGTTATAAGTATAGTTATCGTTATACATATAGATATCGTTATAAGTATAGTTATCGTTACAACTATTGTAATAGTTATCGTTATAGGTATAGTTATCGGTATAGGTATAGATATAGTTATAAGTATAGTTATCGTTATACGTATAGAAATCGTTATAAGTATAGTTATCGTTATACGTATAGAAATCGTTATAAGTATAGTTATCGTTATAGGTATAGTTATCGTTATAAGTATAGTTATCTTTATAGGTTATAGGTATAGTTATCGTTATAGGTATAGTTATCGTTATAGGTATAGTTATCGTTATAAGTATAGTTATCGTTATAGGTATAGTTATCGTTATAGGTATAGATATCGTTATAAGTATAGTTTATCGTTATACGTATAGATATCGTTATAAGTATAGTTATCGTTATACATATAGATATCGTTATAAGTATAGTTATCGTTACAACTATTGTAATAGTTATCGTTATAGGTATAGTTATCGGTATAGATATAGTTATAAGTATAGTTTATCGTTATACGTATAGAAATCGTTATAAGTATAGTTATCGTTATACGTATAGAAATCGTTATAAGTATAGTTATCGTTATAGGTATAGTTATCGTTATAAGTATAGTTATCGTTATAGGTTATAGGTATAGTTATCGTTATCGTTATAGGTATAGTTATCGTTATAGGTATAGTTTATCGTTATAAGTATAGTTATCGTTATAGGTATAGTTATCGTTATAGGTATAGTTATCATTATAAGTATAGTTATCGTTATAGGTATAGTTATCGTTATAAGTATAGTTATCGTTATAGGTATAGTTATCGTTATAGGTATAGTTATCGTTATAGGTATAGTTATCGTTATAGGTATAGTTATCGTTATAGGTATAGTTTATCGTTATAAGTATAGTTATCGTTATGGGTATAGTTATCGTTATAAGTATAGTTATCGTTATAAGTATAGTTATCGTTATAGGTATTATCGTTATAGGTATAGGCATAGTTATCGTTATAGGTATAGTTATCGTTATAGGTATAGGCATAGTTATCGTTATAGGTATAGTTATAGGTATAGGCATAGTTATCGTTATAGGTATAGTTATCGTTATAGGTATAGGCATAGTTATCGTTATAGGTATAGGCATAGTTATCGTTATAGGTATAGTTATCGTTATAGGGTATAGGCATAGTTATCGTTATAGGTATAGTTATCGTTATAGGTATAGGCATAGTTATCGGTATAAGTATAGTTATCGTTATAGGTATAGTTATCGTTATAGGTATAGTTATCGTTATAGGTATAGTTATCGTTATAGGTATAGTTATCGTTATAGGTATAGTTATCGTTATAGGTATAGGCATAGTTATCGTTATAGGTATAGTTATCGCTTATAGGTATAGGCATAGTTATCGGTATAAGTATAGTTATCGTTATAAGTATAGTTATCGTTATAAGTATAGTTATCGGTATAAGTATAGTTATTGTTATAAGTATAGTTATCGGTATAAGTATAGTTATCGGTATAAGTATAGTTATCGGTATAAGTATAGTTATCGTTATAGGTTATAGGTATAGTTATCGGTATAAGTATAGTTATTGTTATAAGTATAGTTATCGGTATAAGTATAGTTATCGGTATAAGTATAGTTATCGGTATAAGTATAGTTATCGTTATAAGTATAGTTATCGGTATAGGTAAGTAAGCAGGTGCTGCTGTCATTGGTGGAGAGTAAGGTCAGTAGCTCCTCCCTCCCTCACCTGTGCTCAGCCAGTGATGCGCTGGTGTCTCCTCAGGATCAGCGGTCGGCGCTCCCGCTAGGACAGGTGTGTCACGACGAGCAGCGGCTGCAGGTGATCTTCGGGGATCTGGCGCGTCACCGTGACGACTCTCAGCAGCGCAGCTGGGCGCTGTACGAAGATCACCGCGCTCATCGCATGTTACCTGGAGGAGTTACTGCAGATACTGGTGAGACGCATTCATCTGCAGTTATTTAATATGATAAACCTCGACCCTTCACAGCACAAGCGGTTTGCAGAATAAATATTTTTATATTCATATCATAATTCTGCTCGTTTCTTCCAGACTGACGCAGATCCTGAGGTGTGTAAGAAGATGTGTCGTGTGAACGAGTTCGAGGCGGTTCTGTCGCTGGTGTCATACTATCAGATGGTGAGTCCCCTGCTGATGCATCATGGGAGATAATTAAGGCCCATTCACACGATACCTATAACTTGGGCTTATAGCAATAACTGTTACGATAACTATAATAATAACTCTAACGATAACTATAATGTTAACTACACCTATAACTACATCTAAAACTATAGCCATAACTATAACTGTAGCTAAACTGTAACGATAACTTGAACAATATCTATAACTATACCTATAAATATAATAACCACAACAATAACTACACCTAGAACTGTAACTAACTATAATGATAACTGTTTGCAATAACTATAAAGATGACTACAACGTACAATATCGTTCTGTTTATTATCGTTATACTAAATGTTATTGTATAGCTATCGTTATTGTTACATCGTTATCGTTACATCGTTATCGTTACATCGTTATCGTTACAGTTATTGTTATTGTTACAGTTATCGTTAGTTACAGTTATCGTTACAGTTATCGTTACAGTTATCATTATAGTTTTCGTTACAGTTATTGTTACAGTTATTGTTACAGTTATTGTTACAGTTATTGTTACAGTTATTGTTACAGTTATCATTATAGTTATCATTATAGTTATAGTTATCGTTACAGTTATCGTTACAGTTATTGTTACAGTTATCGTTACAGTTATCATTATAGTTATCGTTACAGTTATCGTTACAGTTATTGTTACAGTTATTGTTACAGTTATTGTTACAGTTATCATTATAGTTATCGTTACAGTTATCATTATAGTTATCGTTACAGTTATCGTTACAGTTATTGTTACAGTTATTGTTACAGTTATCATTATAGTTATCGTTACAGTTATCATTATAGTTATCATTATAGTTATCGTTACAGTTATCGTTACAGTTATTGTTACAGTTATCGTTACAGTTATCGTTACAGTTATCATTATAGTTATCGTTATAGTTATCGTTACAGTTATTGTTACAGTTATTGTTACAGTTATCATTATAGTTAGTTACAGTTATCGTTACAGTTATTGTTACAGTTATCATTATAGTTATCATTATAGTTATCGTTACAGTTATTGTTACAGTTATCATTATAGTTATCATTATAGTTATCGTTATAGTTATCGTTACAGTTATTGTTACAGTTATTGTTACAGTTATCGTTACAGTTATCATTATAGTTGTCGTTATAGTTATCGTTATCGTTACAGTTATTGTTACAGTTATTGTTAGTTATTGTTACAGTTATTGTTACAGTTATCGTTACAGTTATCATTATAGTTGTCGTTATAGTTATCGTTACAGTTGTCGTTACAGTTATCGTTATAGTTATCGTTACAGTTATCGTTACAGTTATTGTTACAGTTATTGTTACAGTTATCGTTACAGTTATCGTTACAGTTATCGTTACAGTTATCGTTACAGTTATCATTATAGTTGTCGTTACAGTTATTGTTACAGTTATTGTTATAGTTGTCGTTACAGTTATCGTTACAGTTATTGTTACAGTTATCGTTACAGTTATCATTATAGTTGTCGTTGCAGTTATTGTTACAGTTATCATTATAGTTGTCGTTACAGTTATCGTTAGTTATTGTTACAGTTATCGTTACAGTTATCGTTACAGTTATCGTTACAGTTATTGTTACAGTTATCGTTACAGTTATCGTTACAGTTATCATTGTAGTTGTCGTTACAGTTATTGTTAGTTATCGTTACAGTTATCGTTACAGTTATCGTTACAGTTATCGTTACAGTTATCGTTACAGTTATCATTATAGTTGTCGTTACAGTTATTGTTACAGTTATCGTTACAGTTATCGTTACAGTTATCGTTACAGTTATCGTTACAGTTATCGTTACAGTTATCGTTACAGTTATCGTTACAGTTATCGTTACAGTTATCATTATAGTTGTCGTTACAGTTATCGTTACAGTTATCATTATAGTTGTCGTTACAGTTATCGTTACAGTTATCGTTACAGTTATCGTTACAGTTATTGTTACAGTTACTTGTTACAGTTATCGTTACAGTTATCGTTACAGTTATCATTATAGTTGTCGTTACAGTTATCGTTACAGTTATTGTTACAGTTATCGTTACAGTTATTGTTACAGTTATCATTATAGTTGTCGTTACAGTTATCGTTACAGTTATTGTTACAGTTATTGTTACAGTTATCGTTACAGTTATCGTTACAGTTATCATTATAGTTGTCGTTACAGTTATCGTTACAGTTATTGTTACAGTTATTGTTACAGTTATTGTTACAGTTATCGTTACAGTTATCGTTACAGTTGTCGTTACAGTTATCGTTATAGGTATAATTATTTGTTATTGTTAGGGTTATCATTAGTGTTCTAGTTGTCGTTCCAGTTATAGTTAAGGGTACAGGTATAGTTAGTGTTCTAGTTGTCGTCCAGTTATAGTTAAGGGTACAGGTATAGTTAGTGTTCTAGTTGTCGTCCAGTTATAGTTAAGGGTACAGGTATAGTTAGTGTTCTAGTTGTCGTCCAGTTATAGTTAAGGGTACAGGTATAGTTAGTGTTCTAGTTGTCGTCCAGTTATAGTTAAGGGTACAGGTATAGTTAGTGTTCTAGTTGTCGTCCAGTTATAGTTAAGGGTACAGGTATAGTTAGTGTTCTAGTTGTCGTGGTTCTGTGTTGAGCGTCACTAACGCGCGTGATCGTTCAGGAGAACCGCGTGTCGCTGCGGCTGCTGTTGCTGAAGGTGTTTGGAGCCATGTGTGGTTTAGACCCCGCACTGATCTCCACACTCCTCAACTCTGTGCTGACCATGGAGCTGGCGAGAGACCTGCAGACACACACACACGGTCAGTCTCACACACACACACTCGCAGCTACAGTTACGGTCATGGCGTGTCTCTGCTCGTCAGCTGATGTGTGTGTTGTGTGTGCAGAGCATGAGAAGATGTGCTACAGTGCACTGCTGATGGCCATGGTGTTCTCCACGGGCGAGCAGATCCCGCTGCACCCACTACGGTAAGAGACGGTGTGTGTGTGTGTGTGTGTGTGTGTGTGTGTGTGTGTGTGTGTGTGTGTGTGTGACGGTGTCTGTCTCTGTCTCAGAGCATCTGAACGCCACATTCCTGCAGTTCCTGCTGGATGTGATTGAGGACGGTTTGCCTTCCGATGCCACAGAGCAGCTCCCGGATCTCTTCATCAACCTGCTACTGGCCTACAACCTCCACCTGAGCGGTACACAACACACACTACACAACACACACACATCTCTTCATCAACCTGCTACTGGCCTACAACCTCCACCTGAGCAGTACACAACACACACTACACAACACACACACACATCTCTTCATCAACCTGCTACTGGCCTACAACCTCCACCTGAGCGGTACACAACACACACTACACAACACACACACATCTCTTAATCAACCTGCTACTGGCCTACAACCTCCACCTGAGCGGTACACAACACACACTACACAACACACACACACACATCTCTTCATCAACCTGCTACTGGCCTACAACCTCCACCTGAGCGGTACACAACACACACTACACAACACACACACATCTCTTCATCAACCTGCTACTGGCCTACAACCTCCACCTGAGCGGTACACAACACACACTACACAACACACACACATCTCTTCATCAACCTGCTACTGGCCCTACAACCTCCACCTGAGCGGTACACAACACACACTACACAACACACACACATCTCTTCATCAACCTGCTACTGGCCTACAACCTCCACCTGAGCGGTACACAACACACACTACACAACACAACACACACACATCTCTTCATCAACCTGCTACTGGCCTACAACCTCCACCTGCTTTCCGTCTATCAGCCTGTGCTCTCCGGGTGGTTGTCTCCGGGTGGTTATCTCTGGGTGGTTATCTCTGGGTGGTTATCTCTGGGTGGTTGTCTCTGGGTGGTTGTCTCCGGGTGGTTGTCTCTGGGTGGTTATCTCTGGGTGGTTATCTCTGGGTGGTTGTCTCTGGGTGGTTATCTCTGGGTGGTTATCTCTGGGTGGTTATCTCTGGGTGGTTGTCTCTGGGTGGTTATCTCTGGGTGGTTGTCTCTGGGTGGTTATCTCTGGGTGGTTATCTCTGGGTGGTTATCTCTGGGTGGTTGTCTCTGGGTGGTTATCTCTGGGTGGTTATCTCTGGGTGGTTATCTCTGGGTGGTTGTCTCTGGGTGGTTGTCTCTGGGTGGTTGTCTCTGGGTGGTTGTCTCTGGGTGGTTATCTCTGGGTGGTTGTCTCTGGGTGGTTGTCTCTGGGTGGTTGTCTCTGGGTGGTTATCTCTGGGTGGTTATCTCTGGGTGGTTATCTCTGGGTGGTTGTCTCTGGGTGGTTATCTCTGGGTGGTTATCTCTGGGTGGTTATCTCTGGGTGGTTATCTCCGGGTGGTTATCTCCGGGTGGTTGTCTCCGGGTGGTTATCTCCGGGTGGTTATCTCCGGGTGGTTGTCTCTGGGTGGTTATCTCTGGGTGGTTATCTCCGGGTGGTTGTCTCCGGGTGGTTGTCTCCGGGTGGTTATCTCCGGGTGGTTATCTCCGGGTGGTTGTCTCCGGGTGGTTATCTCCGGGTGGTTTTCTCCGGGTGGTTGTCTCCGGGTGGTTATCTCTGGGTGGTTATCTCTGGGTGGTTATCTCTGGGTGGTTATCTCCGGGTGGTTGTCTCCGGGTGGTTATCTCCGGGTGGTTATCTCCGGGTGGTTGTCTCCGGGTGGTTATCTCCGGGTGGTTTTCTCCGGGTGGTTGTCTCCGGGTGGTTATCTCTGGGTGGTTATCTCTGGGTGGTTATCTCTGGGGTGGTTATCTCCGGGTGGTTGTCTCCGGGTGGTTGTCTCCGGGTGGTTGTCTCTGGGTGGTTATCTCTGGGTGGTTGTCTCTGGGTGGTTATCTCTGGGTGGTTATCTCTGGGTGGTTGTCTCTGGGTGGTTATCTCTGGGTGGTTATCTCTGGGTGGTTATCTCTGGGTGGTTATCTCTGGGTGGTTGTCTCTGGGTGGTTGTCTCTGGGTGGTTGTCTCTGGGTGGTTGTCTCTGGGTGGTTATCTCTGGGTGGTTATCTCTGGGTGGTTATCTCTGGGTGGTTGTCTCTGGGTGGTTATCTCTGGGTGGTTATCTCTGGGTGGTTATCTCTGGGTGGTTATCTCTGGGTGGTTGTCTCTGGGTGGTTGTCTCTGGGTGGTTGTCTCTGGGTGGTTGTCTCCGGGTGGTTATCTCTGGGTGGTTATCTCTGGGTGGTTATCTCTGGGTGGTTGTCTCTGGGTGGTTATCTCTGGGTGGTTATCTCTGGGTGGTTATCTCTGGGTGGTTGTCTCTGGGTGGTTATCTCTGGGTGGTTATCTCTGGGTGGTTATCTCTGGGTGGTTGTCTCTGGGTGGTTGTCTCTGGGTGGTTGTCTCTGGGTGGTTATCTCTGGGTGGTTATCTCTGGGTGGTTATCTCTGGGGTGGTTGTCTCTGGGTGGTTATCTCTGGGTGGTTATCTCTGGGTGGTTGTCTCTGGGTGGATGTCTCTGGGTGGTTGTCTCTGGGTGGTTGTCTCCGGGTGGTTATCTCTGGGTGGTTATCTCTGGGTGGTTATCTCTGGGTGGTTGTCTCTGGGTGGTTATCTCTGGGTGGTTATCTCTGGGTGGTTATCTCTGGGTGGTTATCTCTGGGTGGTTGTCTCTGGGTGGTTATCTCTGGGTGGTTATCTCTGGGTGGTTATCTCTGGGTGGTTATCTCTGGGTGGTTATCTCTGGGTGGTTATCTCTGGGTGGTTGTCTCTGGGTGGTTATCTCTGGGTGGTTGTCTCTGGGTGGTTATCTCTGGGTGGTTATCCTCTGGGTGGTTGTCTCTGGGTGGTTGTCTCTGGGTGGTTGTCTCTGGGAGGTTATCTCTGGGTGGTTGTCTCTGGGTGGTTGTCTCCGGGTGGTTATCTCTGGGTGGTTATCTCCGGGTGTTTGTTTCTGGGTGGTTGTCTCCGGGTGGTTATCTCTGGGTGGTTATCTCTGGGTGGTTGTCTCTGGGTGGTTGTCTCCGGGTGGTTATCTCTGGGTGGTTGTCTCTGGGTGGTTGTCTCCGGGTGGTTATCTCTGGGTGGTTATCTCCGGGTGTTTGTTTCTGGGTGGTTATCTCCGGGTGGTTATCTCTAGGCACTCACTGAACATCATCTGAACACTACGTTAAAGGCCCGTCTCATATAGACGCCGGTGCAGTTCAGTGATTTGGGAAAATAAAGAGGCTATTATTTGAAGTTTTACGGTAGTTAATGTTATAGGTATAGTTTTCGTTACAACTCAAAACAACAGAAACAATACAAAACCTTACCTTACAATTAGTGTCAATGTGTAAATTACTTCTCATCTTTTATTATTATTATATTAACGACTCGTCACATGTATTTGTGTTTGCTGCCCCCTTCAGTACCGGAGACTAACATGGTGATGCAGGCGCTGATCAAGAGACGCAATGTGAAGATCCTCACAGAGAAACTCTCATTACTGCTCAACAGAGGAGGTGAGACACACACACACACACTCGCACGCGCACACACACACACACTCGCACGCACTCACACACACAAACACACACGCACGCACTCACACACTCACTCATGCGTGCGCACACGCACACACACACACACACACACACACACTCACATGCACTCACACACTCACTGTAAGTGTATTCATCAACCAAAACTGTATTCATCTAAGTGTGTGTGTGTGTGTGTGTGTGCAGAGGACCCAGTCTGTGTGTTCACACACTCTCCTCCAGCGCCTCACGCTGTGCTGAAGTTCCTGCAGGACGTGTTTTCCAGCCGCGACACGTCAGACATCTTCTACCCGCTCGGACCTGATGGTGATGATCGACGTCGCAGTGAGGCAGATCTCAGACCTGTCGCCTGGAGACCCGAGTGAGTCATGTGACCTGCGCTGCGAGAGCATCACGTGACCCGGCGCTGCGAGAGCGACACGTGACCTGCGCTGCGAGAGCGACACGTGACCTGCGCTGCGAGAGCGACACGTGACCTGCGCTGCGAGAGCGACACGTGACCTGCGCTGCGAGAGCGACACGTGACCTGCGCTGCGAGAGCGACACGTGACCTGCGCTGCGAGAGCGACACGTGACCTGCGCTGCGAGAGCGACACGTGACCTGCGCTGCGAGAGTGACACGTGACCTGCGCTGCGAGAGCGACACGTGACCTGCGCTGCGAGAGCGACACGTGACCTGCGCTGCGAGAGCGACACGTGACCTGCCCTGTGAGAGCGACACGTGACCTGCGCTGCGAGAGCGACACGTGACCTGCGTTGCGAGAGCGACACGTGACCTGCGCTGCGAGAGCGACACGTGACCTGCGCTGCGAGAGCGACACGTGACCTGCGCTGCGAGAGCGACACGTGACCTGCGTTGCGAGAGCGACACGTGACCTGCGCTGCGAGAGCGACACGTGACCTGCGCTGCGAGAGCGACACGTGACCTGCGCTGCGAGAGCGACACGTGACCTGCGCTGCGAGAGCGACACGTGACCTGCGCTGCGAGAGCATCACGTGACCTGCTCTGCGAGAGCATCACGTGATCTGCCCTGTGAGAGCGACACGTGACCTGCGCTACGAGAGCGACACGTGACCTGCGCTGCGAGAGCGACACGTGACCTGCGCTGCGAGAGCATCACGTGACCTGCCCTGTGAGAGCGACACGTGACCTGCGCTGCGAGAGCGACACGTGACCTGCGCTGCGAGAGCATCACGTGACCTGCCCTGTGAGAGCGACACGTGACCTGCGCTGCGAGAGCGACACGTGACCTGCGCTACGAGAGCGACACGTGACCTGCGCTGCGAGAGCGACACGTGACCTGCGCTGCGAGAGCGACACGTGACCTGCGCTGCGAGAGCGACACGTGACCTGCGCTGCGAGAGCGTCACGTGACCTGCGCTGCGAGAGCGTCACGTGACCTGCGCTGCGAGAGCGACACGTGACCTGCGCTGCGAGAGCGACACGTGACCTGCGCTGCGAGAGCGACACGTGACCTGCGCTGCGAGAGCGACACGTGACCTGCCCTGCGAGAGCGACACGTGACCTGCGCTGCGAGAGCGACACGTGACCTGCGCTGCGAGAGCGACACGTGACCTGCCCTGCGAGAGCGACACGTGACCTGCGCTGCGAGAGCGACACGTGACCTGCGCTGCGAGAGCGACACGTGACCTGCGCTGCGAGAGCGACACGTGACCTGCGCTGCGAGAGCGACACGTGACCTGCCCTGCGAGAGCGACACGTGACCTGCCCTGCGAGAGCGACACGTGACCTGCGCTGCGAGAGCGACACGTGACCTGCGCTGCGAGAGCGACACGTGACCTGCGCTGCGAGAGCGACACGTGACCTGCCCTGTGAGAGCGACACGTGACCTGCGCTGCGAGAGCGACACGTGACCTGCGCTGCGAGAGCGACACGTGACCTGCGCTGCGAGAGCGACACGTGACCTGCGCTGCGAGAGCGACACGTGACCTGCGCTGCGAGAGCGACACGTGACCTGCCCTGCGAGAGCGGACACGTGACCTGCCCTGCGAGAGCGACACGTGACCTGCGCTGCGAGAGCGACACGTGACCTGCGCTGCGAGAGCGACACGTGACCTGCGCTGCGAGAGCGACACGTGACGACACGTGACCTGCGCTGCGAGAGCGACACGTGACCTGCGCTGCGAGAGCGACACGTGACCTGCGCTGCGAGAGCGACACGTGACCTGCGCTGCGAGAGCGACACGTGACCTGCGCTGCGAGAGCGACACGTGACCTGCCCTGCGAGAGCGACACGTGACCTGCGCTGCGAGAGCGACACGTGACCTGCGCTGCGAGAGCGACACGTGACCTGCGCTGCGAGAGCGACACGTGACCTGCCCTGCGAGAGCGACACGTGACCTGCGCTGCGAGAGCGACACGTGACCTGCGCTGCGAGAGCGACACGTGACCTGCCCTGCGAGAGCGACACGTGACCTGCGCTGCGAGAGCGACACGTGACCTGCGCTGCGAGAGCGACACGTGACCTGCCCTGCGAGAGCGACACGTGACCTGCGCTGCGAGAGCGACACGTGACCTGCGCTGCGAGAGCGACACGTGACCTGCGCTGCGAGAGCGACACGTGACCTGCGCTGCGAGAGCGACACGTGACCTGCCCTGCGAGAGCGACACGTGACCTGCGCTGCGAGAGCGACACGTGACCTGCCCTGCGAGAGCGACACGTGACCTGCGCTGCGAGAGCGACACGTGACCTGCCCTGCGAGAGCGACACGTGACCTGCGCTGCGAGAGCGACACGTGACCTGCCCTGCGAGAGCGACACGTGACCTGCGCTGCGAGAGCGACACGTGACCTGCGCTACGAGAGCGACACGTGACCTGCGCTGCGAGAGCATCACGTGACCTGCTCTGCGAGAGCATCACGTGATCTGCCCTGTGAGAGCGACACGTGACCTGCCCTGCGAGAGCGACACGTGACCTGCGCTGCGAGAGCGACACGTGACCTGCCCTGCGAGAGCGACACGTGACCTGCCCTGCGAGAACGACACGTGACCTGCGCTGCGAGAGCGACACGTGACCTGCCCTGCGAGAGCGACACGTGACCTGCGCTGCGGAGAGCGACACGTGACCTGCGCTGCGAGAGCGACACGTGACCTGCCCTGCGAGAGCGACACGTGACCTGCGCTGCGAGAGCGACACGTGACCTGCCCTGCGAGAGCGACACGTGACCTGCCCTGCGAGAACGACACGTGACCTGCGCTGCGAGAGCGACACGTGACCTGCGCTGCGAGAGCGACACGTGACCTGCGCTGCGAGAGCGACACGTGACCTGCGCTGCGAGAGCGACACGTGACCTGCGCTGCGAGAGCGACACGTGACCTGCCCTGCGAGAGCGACACGTGACCTGCGCTGCGAGAGCGACACGTGACCTGCGCTACGAGAGCGACACGTGACCTGCGCTGCGAGAGCATCACGTGACCTGCTCTGCGAGAGCATCACGTGATCTGCCCTGTGAGAGCGACACGTGACCTGCGCTACGAGAGCGACACGTGACCTGCGCTGCGAGAGCGACACGTGACCTGCGCTGCGAGAGCATCACGTGACCTGCCCTGTGAGAGCGACACGTGACCTGCGCTGCGAGAGCGACACGTGACCTGCGCTGCGAGAGCATCACGTGACCTGCCCTGCGAGAACGACACGTGACCTGCGCTGCGAGAGCGACACGTGACCTGCGCTGCGAGAGCGACACGTGACCTGCGCTGCGAGAGCGACACGTGACCTGCGCTGCGAGAGCGACACGTGACCTGCGCTGCGAGAGCGACACGTGACCTGCCCTGCGAGAGCGACACGTGACCTGCGCTGCGAGAGCGACACGTGACCTGCGCTACGAGAGCGACACGTGACCTGCGCTGCGAGAGCATCACGTGACCTGCTCTGCGAGAGCATCACGTGATCTGCCCTGTGAGAGCGACACGTGACCTGCGCTACGAGAGCGACACGTGACCTGCGCTGCGAGAGCGACACGTGACCTGCGCTGCGAGAGCATCACGTGACCTGCCCTGTGAGAGCGACACGTGACCTGCGCTGCGAGAGCGACACGTGACCTGCGCTGCGAGAGCGACACGTGACCTGCGCTGCGAGAGCGACACGTGACCTGCGCTGCGAGAGCGACACGTGACCTGCGCTGCGAGAGCGTCACGTGACCTGCGCTGCGAGAGCGTCACGTGACCTGCGCTGCGAGAGCGACACGTGACCTGCGCTGCGAGAGCGACACGTGACCTGCGCTGCGAGAGCGACACGTGACCTGCGCTGCGAGAGCGACACGTGACCTGCCCTGCGAGAGCGACACGTGACCTGCGCTGCGAGAGCGACACGTGACCTGCGCTGCGAGAGCGACACGTGACCTGCCCTGCGAGAGCGACACGTGACCTGCGCTGCGAGAGCGACACGTGACCTGCCCTGCGAGAGCGACACGTGACCTGCGCTGCGAGAGCGACACGTGACCTGCGCTGCGAGAGCGACACGTGACCTGCGCTGCGAGAGCGACACGTGACCTGCCCTGCGAGAGCGACACGTGACCTGCCCTGCGAGAGCGACACGTGACCTGCGCTGCGAGAGCGACACGTGACCTGCGCTGCGAGAGCGACACGTGACCTGCGCTGCGAGAGCGACACGTGACCTGCCCTGTGAGAGCGACACGTGACCTGCCCTGCGAGAGCGACACGTGACCTGCGCTGCGAGAGCGACACGTGACCTGCGCTGCGAGAGCGACACGTGACCTGCGCTGCGAGAGCGACACGTGACCTGCGCTGCGAGAGCGACACGTGACCTGCGCTGCGAGAGCGACACGTGACCTGCCCTGCGAGAGCGACACGTGACCTGCCCTGCGAGAGCGACACGTGACCTGCGCTGCGAGAGCGACACGTGACCTGCGCTGCGAGAGCGACACGTGACCTGCGCTGCGAGAGCGACACGTGACCTGCGCTGCGAGAGCGACACGTGACCTGCGCTGCGAGAGCGACACGTGACCTGCCCTGCGAGAGCGACACGTGACCTGCGCTGCGAGAGCGACACGTGACCTGCGCTGCGAGAGCGACACGTGACCTGCGCTGCGAGAGCGACACGTGACCTGCCCTGCGAGAGCGACACGTGACCTGCGCTGCGAGAGCGACACGTGACCTGCGCTGCGAGAGCGACACGTGACCTGCCCTGCGAGAGCGACACGTGACCTGCGCTGCGAGAGCGACACGTGACCTGCGCTGCGAGAGCGACACGTGACCTGCCCTGCGAGAGCGACACGTGACCTGCGCTGCGAGAGCGACACGTGACCTGCCCTGCGAGAGCGACACGTGACCTGCCCTGCGAGAGCGACACGTGACCTGCGCTGCGAGAGCGACACGTGACCTGCGCTGCGAGAGCGACACGTGACCTGCGCTGCGAGAGCGACACGTGACCTGCCCTGCGAGAGCGACACGTGACCTGCGCTGCGAGAGCGACACGTGACCTGCGCTGCGAGAGCGACACGTGACCTGCGCTGCGAGAGCGACACGTGACCTGCCCTGCGAGAGCGACACGTGACCTGCGCTGCGAGAGCGACACGTGACCTGCGCTGCGAGAGCGACACGTGACCTGCCCTGCGAGAGCGACACGTGACCTGCGCTGCGAGAGCGTCACGTGACCTGCGCTGCGAGAGCGACACGTGACCTGCGTTGCGAGAGCGACACGTGACCTGCGCTGCGAGAGCATCACGTGACCTGCCCTGTGAGAGCGACACGTGACCTGCGCTGCGAGAGCGACACGTGACCTGCGCTGCGAGAGCGACACGTGACCTGCCCTGCGAGAGCGACACGTGACCTGCGCTGCGAGAGCGACACGTGACCTGCCCTGCGAGAGCGACACGTGACCTGCGCTGCGAGAGCGACACGTGACCTGCGCTGCGAGAGCGACACGTGACCTGCCCTGCGAGAGCGACACGTGACCTGCCCTGCGAGAGCGACACGTGACCTGCGCTGCGAGAGCGACACGTGACCTGCCCTGCGAGAGCGACACGTGACCTGCCCTGCGAGAGCGACACGTGACCTGCGCTGCGAGAGCGACACGTGACCTGCGCTGCGAGAGCGACACGTGACCTGCGCTGCGAGAGCGACACGTGACCTGCGCTGCGAGAGCGACACGTGACCTGCGCTGCGAGAGCGACACGTGACCTGCGCTGCGAGAGCGACACGTGACCTGCGCTGCGAGAGCATCACGTGACCTGCGCTGCGAGAGCGACACGTGACCTGCGCTGCGAGAGCATCACGTGACCTGCGCTGCGAGAGCGACACGTGACCTGCGCTGCGAGAGCGACACGTGACCTGCGCTGCGAGAGCATCACGTGACCTGCGCTGCGAGAGCGACACGTGACCTGCGCTGCGAGAGCGACACGTGACCTGCGCTGCGAGAGCGACACGTGACCTGCGCTGCGAGAGCGACACGTGACCTGCCCTGCGAGAGCGACACGTGACCTGCCCTGCGAGAGCGACACGTGACCTGCGCTGCGAGAGCGACACGTGACCTGCGCTGCGAGAGCAAAACATTGTCAAAATAATTCCAGTTCGCATTGATACGCGTAAGCAACAAAATAATTCTGTATTATCAATTTGTAAAGAAGGACTACACGCCTGCGCACATATATTCACACGCACACACCTGTAGACTGAACACGTGATACGCATGTGCACGCCGCCGCAGTTTCCACAGATTACACTGAGATGATAACGTTTAAAAAAAATTTAAACGCTTGCACCTTGGAACCTTTTAAAGGTTTGCGTTCTCGAGACACAGGCACTGTTGTGCGGATGAGCCGGAGCGCGCTGAGGTTTCTGTAGAACGGTGTCGTGTTAGCGGCGCCTAAGTTAATAACTAATGATCTTTACGACGGAAGTGAATCAATCAAAACTAGCGTTGTCTGGACAATAACTTTATTCTAGATCTGAACACTGTTACTGTAATCTCCTGCTATCACTGTAAAGCTGCTGTGGAACTCTCGGTGTTGTTAAAAGCGCTGTATAGATGAGGGTGACTTGATCAGCGCTGTGAGGGTCATGTGACCAGCGCTGTGAGGGTCATGTGACCAGCGCTGTGAGGGTCATGTGACCAGCGCTGTGAGGGTCATGTGACCAGCGCTGTGAGGGTCATGTGACCAGCGCTGTGAGGGTCATGTGACCAGCGCTGCGAGGGTCATGTCACCAGTGCTGTGAGGGTCATGTGACCAGCGCTGCGAGGGTCATGTGACGCGTGTCTCTCTCTCCTCAGATGCGGATGGAGTATCTGTCTCTGATGCACAACATCATGCGCTCCACTGATTACCTGGAGCACCGGCACCGGCTGACGGACCTGCGCGCGGCGCTGCAGAGGATTCTGGGAGAGGAGGATTGTGGGATGGATCCGGGAGCCAGCGGACAGATGGACAGACTCATCGTGCAGCAGATCTACCAGGAGTTTCCTCACATCTGATCCGCTAACCT
The DNA here is from genome assembly GCA_033366665.1 of Phoxinus dragarum. Lineage (NCBI taxonomy): Eukaryota > Metazoa > Chordata > Actinopteri > Cypriniformes > Leuciscidae > Phoxinus > Phoxinus dragarum. The sequence goes on from JARPMJ010003625.1 coordinate 21,504, forward strand.
GCTAGTCTTACTGCTAAACCTTCACTACCCGCTTATAACGTGTTCGTATCATTCTGTTGTATTGGTGACCTTTGACCCTGTGATCACTAACCCTCTAACGAGAGCCCTAACTACACTCACCGGTTTGTGGAATATGAGTTTACAGTATTAATACATTGATCTGTGTGTTTCACTGCTAAATGATCTATTTTTCCTCTTTTGGGTTTTTGTTCTGAAGGGAAACGTAATAATATATTTTCTTAACGGTGAAAGACTAATAAAGTGCTGCTGCCCCTGAAGTATGTGCGTCTGTGATTCTTCTAAACCTGTATATTGTATGGAAGACATTTTATCCACATAAAGGAAAAAAATCTAAATCTAAATTCTGACATAAAAGTCTAAACAATGAAACAAAGTAATTTATGAGATGCAAAGTCGAAAATATGACACTGTTGACGCTGTCAATGTTATGTTTAGCAGTATATAGTTATTCATTAAAATTATAATTAAAAATAATATTATTATTAAAATGCTGCTGTGCTAATGCCCCTGAAATATGTGTGTCTGATTCTTCTAACCCTGTGATGTATATTGTATGGAAGACATTTTATCCACATAAGAAAATAATAGTGCTTTTGTATATCTAAATGATGACATACAACTTAAGTTATCTATGAGATGAAATGTTTTTATAAAAGGTCAAAAGTATGACATACTAATTCATTTATGAGATGAAAGTCGAAATTATGACCTAAAAAGACTAAATTGTGACAGGTCATATTCATGCAAAGCCGAAATGTTATTCTGTGATGAAAGCAGCGGCAACAATCATGTGAATAATGGCAAGGACTAACTTTTGATAGATCTCTAATTAAAAATACAAAATATATAGTTATTATATATACAAGTGAGAGTTATTATATAGTTATTATGCGCATAAGCTCCGCCCGTTCCAGTGCTGCGGTCCGTCGGTGAAATAGTTCCGGGTGTGTGTGTGTATGTGTGTGAAAGGTCGCGGCGGAGACTGACGGGCACTGGAGATCGCCGCTGAAAACACCTGTCTGTCTGTCATTAGTCCGTCATTGTGTTTATCTCACACACACACTCACACACATCGCTGTCTGCTTTCCCGGAGCGATCATGTCGAAGCCGCAGCCCATCAGCCCGATGAAGAACTTCTTCGCCGGCGGGTTCGGGGGAGTGTGCCTGGTGTTCGCCGGACACCCGCTGGACACCATCAAAGTAACAACAGTCATTATTATTCAGCTTATGCTCATTATTAGTTTGTTCGCTGGATATTATCCAGGCCAAAGCATTTAGTCCTTGCTGTCATTATAGTCATTCACTTTGATAAATGGTTCATACAGCATTATTTTAAGTATAGTACAGTAATCTGGAAATGTAAATGTGTCTGAAGTATCTACGGAAGTTTGAGCCTGGAAAATAATGGAGTTTGAAGAGTAACACATATAGGAGGAAGCAAATAATATAATTCGTGGTGTGTATACGTGTTATTGTCAGTGGGGTGTTTGAGATAACCCCTGGACTTGTGACCTTTGACCTGGATCTGTTTGTGTGGTCAGTAGTGTCTTATTGAACGGTGTGTTGTCATGTGATCATGCACAGGTGCGACTGCAGACGCAGCCCAAACCCCGTCCAGGAGAATCTGCGCTTTACAGGGGGACGTTCGACTGCTGCAAGAAAACCCTGGCCAAAGAGGTGTCTCACTGCGTCTGTCTCACTGCACCTGTCTCACTGCGTCTGTCTCACTGCACCTGTCTCACTGCGTCTGTCTCACTGCACCTGTGTCTGTCTCACTGCACCTGTCTCACTGCACCTGCGTCTGTCTCACTGCACCTGTCTCACTGCACCTGCGTCTGTCTCACTGCACCTGTCTCACTGCGTCTGTCTCACTGCGTCTGTTTCACTGCGTCTGTTTCACTGCACCTGTCTCACTGCACCTGCGTCTGTCTCACTGCATCTGTCTCACTGCACCTGTCTCACTGCGTCTGTCTCACTGCACCTGCGTCTCTCTCACTGCACCTGTCTCACTGCACCTGCGTCTGTCTCACTGCACCTGTCTCACTGCACCTGCGTCTGTCTCACTGCACCTGTCTCACTGCGTCCGTCTGTCTCACTGCACCTGTCTCACTGCACCTGTCTCACTGCACCTGCGTCTGTCTCACTGCACCTGTCTCACTGCGTCCGTCTGTCTCACTGCACCTGTCTCACTGCATCTGCGTCTGTCTCACTGCACCTGTCTCACTGCATCTGCGTCTGTCTCACTGCACCTGTCTCACTGCATCTGTCTCACTGCACCTGCGTGTGTCTCACTGCATCTGTCTCACTGCACCTGTCTCACTGCGTCTGTTTCACTGCACCTGCGTCTGTCTCACTGCATCTGTCTCACTGCACCTGCGTCTGTCTCACTGCACCTGTCTCACTGCGTCCGTCTGTCTCACTTCACCTGTCTCACTGCACCTGTCTCACTGCGTCCGTCTGTCTCACTGCACCTGTCTCACTGCACCTGTCTCACTGCACCCGCGTCTGTCTCACTTCACCTGTCTCACTGCATCTGTCTCATTGCGTCTGTCTCACTTCACCTGTCTCACTGCATCTGTCTCATTGCGTCTGTCTCACTTCACTTGTCTCACTGCGTCTGCCTCACTGTACCTGTCTCACTGCATCTGTCTCGTCTGTCTCAATGCGTCTGTCTCACTTCACCTGTCTCACTGCATCTGTCTCACTGCATCTGTCTCGTCTGTCTCAATGCGTCTGTCTCACTTCACCTGTCTCACTGCATCTGTCTCATTGCGTCTGTCTGTCCCACTTTATCTGTCTCATTGCGTCTGTCTGTCTCACTGCATCTGTCTCACTGCATCTGTCTCACTGCGTCTGTCTCGCTGCACCATTCCCACTGCGTCCGTCTGTCTCACTGCATCTGTCTCATTGCGTCTCTCTGTCTCACTGCACCTGCGTCTGTTTCACTGCACCTGTCTCACTGCGTCTGTCTCGCTGCACCATTCCCACTGCGTCCGTCTGTCTCACTGCATCTGTCTCATTGCGTCTCTCTGTCTCGCTGCACCTGCGTCTGTTTCACTGCACCTGTCTCACTGCGTCTGTCTCACTGCATCTGTCTCACTGCACCTGTCTGTCTCACTGCACCTGTCTGTCTCTCTCAGGGTCTGCGAGGGCTCTATAAGGGCATGGCGGCCCCGATCATCGGAGTCACGCCCATGTTCGCCGTCTGCTTCTTCGGCTTCGGCCTCGGGAAGAAGCTTCAGCAGAAAACCCCGGACGACGCTCTGACGTGAGGCGCTGATGATGATCAGATTCATTCAGTTATTATCCTTTAAAACAGTCAAAAGTTTGAGATAAAAGGTCATAATTATGGGATCAATTTGTGTGTGGTGTGTATCTGTGTGTGTGTGTGTGTGTGGTATGTATCTGTTTGTTTGTGTGTGTGTGTGTCAGGTATCCGCAGCTGTTCGCGGCCGGAATGCTCTCAGGTGTTTTCACCACGGCCATCATGGCTCCAGGAGAGAGAATCAAATGCCTCCTGCAGGTGAGAGACACACATGTACTTCACTATCCCACATGTGAACCGTGTGTGTGTATGACGTGTGTGCGTGTGTGTGCGCAGATCCAGGCGGCGACGGGAGAGGTGAAGTACTCGGGGCCGATGGACTGTGTAAAGCAGCTGTACAGAGAGAACGGCATCCGCAGCATCTATAAAGGAACGGCACTGACGCTCATGAGAGGTAAAACACTGTTTATCCACGTTACCGTTTATCCACGTTACCGCTTATCCACGTTACCGTTTATCCACGTTACCGCTTATCCACGTTACCGTTTATCCACGTTACCGCTTATCCACGTTACCGCTTATCCACGTTACCGTTTATCCACGTTACCGTTTATCCACGTTACCGTTTATCCACGTTACCGCTTATCCACGTTACCGTTTATCCACGTTACCGCTTATCCACGTTACCGTTTATCCACGTTACCGCTTATCCACGTTACCGTTTATCCACGTTACCGTTTATCCACGTTACCGTTTACCGCTTATCCACGTTACCCGCTTATCCAGGTTACAGTTTATCCACGTTACCGTTTATCCACGTTACCGCTTATCCACGTTACCGTTTATCCACGTTACCGTTTATCCACGTTACCGTTTATCCACGTTACCGCTTATCCACGTTACCGTTTATCCACGTTACCGCTTATCCACGTTACCGTTTATCCACGTTACCGCTTATCCACGTTACCGTTTATCCACGTTACCGTTTATCCACGTTACCGTTTACCGCTTATCCACGTTACCGCTTATCCACGTTACCGTTTATCCAGTTTACCGTTTATCCACGTTACCGCTTATCCACGTTACCGTTTATCCACGTTACCGTTTATCCACGTTACCGTTTATCCAGTTTACCGTTTATCCACGTTACAGTTTATCCAGGTTACCGTTTATCCAGTTTACCGTTTATCCACGTTACAGTTTATCCAGGTTACCGTTTATCCACGTTACCGTTTATCCACGTTACCGTTTATCCAGGTTACCGTTTATCCACGTTACCGCTTATCCACGTTACCGTTTATCCACGTTACCGTTTATCCAGGTTACAGTTTATCCACGTTACCGTTTATCCACGTTACCGCTTATCCACGTTACCGTTTATCCACGTTACCGCTTATCCACGTTACAGTTTATCCACGTTACCGCTTATCCACGTTACCGCTTATCCACGTTACCGTTTATCCACGTTACCGTTTATCCACGTTACCGTTTATCCACGTTACCGCTTATCCACGTTACCGCTTATCCACGTTACCGTTTATCCACGTTACCGTTTATCCACGTTACCGTTTATCCACGTTACCGTTTACCGCTTATCCACGTTACCGCTTATCCACGTTACCGTTTATCCAGTTTACCGTTTATCCACGTTACAGTTTATCCACGTTACAGTTTATCCAGGTTACCGTTTATCCACGTTACCGTTTATCCACGTTACCGCTTATCCACGTTACCGTTTATCCACGTTACCGTTTATCCACGTTACAGTTTATCCACGTTACCGTTTATCCACGTTACCGCTTATCCACGTTACCGTTTATCCACGTTACCGTTTATCCACGTTACCGTTTATCCACGTTACCGTTTATCCACGTTACCGCTTATCCACGTTACCGTTTATCCACGTTACCGTTTATCCACGTTACCGTTTATCCACGTTACCGCTTATCCACGTTACCGCTTATCCACGTTACCGTTTATCCAGTTTACCGTTTATCCACGTTACCGTTTATCCACGTTACCGTTTATCCACGTTACCGTTTATCCACGTTACCGCTTATCCACGTTACCGTTTATCCACGTTACCGCTTATCCACGTTACCGTTTATCCAGGTTACCGTTTATCCAGGTTACAGTTTATCCACGTTACCGTTTATCCACGTTACCGCTTATCCACGTTACCGTTTATCCACTTTACCGCTTATCCACGTTACAGTTTATCCACGTTACCGTTTATCCACGTTACCGTTTATCCACGTTACCACTTATCCACGTTACAGTTTATCCACATTACCGTTTATCCACGTTACCGCTTATCCACGTTACCGTTTATCCACGTTACCGCTTATCCACGTTACCGTTTATCCACGTTACCGTTTATCCACGTTACCGTTTACCGCTTATCCACGTTACCGCTTATCCACGTTACCGTTTATCCAGTTTACCGTTTATCCACGTTACCGCTTATCCACGTTACCGTTTATCCACGTTACCGTTTATCCACGTTACCGTTTATCCAGTTTACCGTTTATCCACGTTACAGTTTATCCAGGTTACCGTTTATCCAGTTTACCGTTTATCCACGTTACAGTTTATCCAGGTTACCGTTTATCCACGTTACCGTTTATCCACGTTACCGTTTATCCAGGTTACCGTTTATCCACGTTACCGCTTATCCACGTTACCGTTTATCCACGTTACCGTTTATCCAGGTTACAGTTTATCCACGTTACCGTTTATCCACGTTACCGCTTATCCACGTTACCGTTTATCCACGTTACCGCTTATCCACGTTACAGTTTATCCACGTTACCGCTTATCCACGTTACCGCTTATCCACGTTACCGTTTATCCACGTTACCGTTTATCCACGTTACCGTTTATCCACGTTACCGCTTATCCACGTTACCGTTTATCCACGTTACCGTTTATCCACGTTACCGTTTATCCACGTTACCGCTTATCCACGTTACCGCTTATCCACGTTACCGTTTATCCACGTTACCACTTATCCACGTTACAGTTTATCCACATTACCGTTTATCCACGTTACCGCTTATCCACGTTACCGTTTATCCACGTTACCGTTTATCCACGTTACCGCTTATCCACGTTACCGTTTATCCACGTTACCGTTTATCCACGTTACCGTTTATCCAGGTTACCGTTTATCCACGTTACAGTTTATCCACGTTACCGTTTATCCACGTTACCGCTTATCCACGTTACCGCTTATCCACGTTACCGTTTATCCAGTTTACCGTTTATCCACGTTACAGTTTATCCACGTTACAGTTTATCCACGTTACCGTTTATCCACGTTACCGCTTATCCACGTTACCGCTTATCCAGGTTACCGTTTATCCACGTTACCGTTTATCCACGTTACCGTTTATCCACGTTACCGCTTATCCACGTTACCGCTTATCCACGTTACCGTTTATCCACGTTACCGTTTATCCACGTTACCGTTTATCCACGTTACCGCTTATCCACGTTACCGCTTATCCACGTTACCGTTTATCCAGTTTACCGTTTATCCACGTTACCGTTTATCCAGGTTACCGTTTATCCACGTTACCGTTTATCCAGGTTACCGTTTATCCAGGTTACCGTTGATCCACGTTACCGTTTATCCAGGTTACCGTTTATCCACGTTACCGTTTATCCAGGTTACCGTTTATCCACGTTACAGTTTATCCAGGTTACCGTTCATCCAGTTTACCGTTTATCCACGTTACAGTTTATCCACGTTACCGTTTATCCAGTTTACCGTTTATTTACGTTACAGTTTATCCAGGTTACCGTTTATCCAGGTTACCGTTTATCCAGGTTACCGTTTATCCACGTTACCGTTTATCCACGTTACCGTTTATCCAGGTTACCGTTTATCCACGTTACCGTTTATCCAGGTTACCGTTTATCCACGTTACCGTTTATCCACGTTACCGTTTATCCACGTTACAGTTTATCCACGTTACCGTTTATCCACGTTACAGTTTATCCACGTTACAGTTTATCCACTTTACAGTTTATCCACGTTACAGTTTATCCACGTTACAGTTTATCCACGTTACCGTTTATCCACGTTACCGTTTATCCACGTTACCGCTTATCCACGTTACCGTTTATCCACGTTACCGTTTATCCAGCTGAAACGAAATATAAATATTAGTATAAAAGCTACACAACACTTTAGTTTGATGTGATGCTGATGTCAGATGATTGACAGCTGTCACTCTGTGTCTCAGATGTGCCGGCCAGTGGAATGTACTTCATGACGTACGAGTGGCTGAAATACTCGCTCACGCCAGAGGGCAAGAGGTCAGTCGGGTCACATGAACAACGCTTATTACTCAATCCATCTGCCCGATCTCATGTGTGTGTGTGTGTGTGTGTGTGTGTGTGTGTGATCAACAGTCCAACGGAGCTCAGCATTCCCAGCATCCTCTTTGCTGGCGGGATGGCAGGGATCTTCAACTGGGCCGTGGCGATTCCTCCCGACGTGCTGAAGTCTCGTTTCCAGACCGGTGCGTGCGTGATTGTGTGTCTGCGTGCGTGCGTGTGTGTGTGTGATTGTGTGTCTGCTTGTGTGCGTGCGTGTGATTGTGTGTCTGCGTGTGTGTGATTGTGTGTCTGCGTGCGTGTGTGTGTGTGATTGTGTGTGTGCGTGCGTGCGTGCGTGTGTGTGATTGTGTGTGTGATTGTGTGTCTGCGTGCGTGTGTGTGATTGTGTATCTGCGTGCGTGTGTGTGTGTGTGTGTGTGCGTGTCAAGTCATCTTCATTTATATAGCGCTGTTAACAATGTAGATTGTTTCAAAGCTGCATACAGAGATAAACGTATAGTTTAAGGTAACAGATTGTTTTGTCTTTATAGCGGTTCTTGAATAATGATATTTTCCAGCTAAAGTTAGTTTTGATTGATTCATTTCCGTCGAAAGGATAATTTGTTATTAAATTAGGGGCCGCTAATGCCTTCTGTACACCTAAAGACTTTGAAAAGATTTAGAAAAGACTTTATAAGATTATCAGCTCACATCTAAAGACTTGGTTTCACAGACTCAGTCTCAGACTAAAGATTTTACAAACACTGAATCTTGTAGTGACACTATTTACAAGACTACAACAAATTTTTCCTCCATTAAAATAGGCATTTTTGTGCATATTTTTTGTTTGATGAGTAAAAATATGTTAATTTATATTGTTTAATTACAATAAATCACTTTCTTTTCCAGGAATGAAAAAAATCAAATTAGACATTATATGTGAACATCTCTTAATAAAGATTTGACTATTTAATGGGATGACCTAACTTTTTCACATGACTGTATATGGGGGTTATGAATCTATATCATTATATGATGAGAACAATAGTTTGAACTAAATGTCTTGAAAGGGTTTAATTTTAAAATGCAGGCATGTCGATGGCTTCGGCAATATCGGTCCACTTCTTTTCTTTTTCCACTCTGTCGTTGTATAAATGGCAGTTTACATCAGAAAGTCACGGCTGCTCTGCCCACGGCTCGACAAGGCGCTCCTCTTTATCCACGGCCCATTTTCGCCTACTTGGCGCTCGTTGTGTTTCCACGTCCGTCGACATGTTTCTTTGTTGTGACTGATGGCTTCCTGTTTCCGGTTTTCTGAGAACAAATGTATTGGTTGTTGATTGTTTGACGTCACTATGACTACGCTAGGACTTGCGATAATATCAAACATGTTTGATATGAAAGACTAGAGAAAGACTGGCATAAATCGGGTCGCCGACTGCAGATTATCCCCTCACATTTAACGATCGAGACGACGGGAGCGCGCCGAGACTCCAGTAAGATTTCTAAAGACTGCCGGTCTGTAGTCTGGGACTGTGAAAATCCTTTGGTGTACGCCCGGCATAAGACGACAGCGTTCTCTCTACACAGACTTTACACTGAACCTGTGAGAAACACTGATGGCGCTCACGTGCGCATCAAGAATTAATTCTATAGTTATGTGCGTTTGAATATGTGTGCGCAGGTTTGTAATTCTCTACTAACCAAGCCTTAACAAACTACTTGTCTTAAATTTTGATTCAGAATTTTGTTTTATCACTTCGGGATACGCGAGCCGAATTTCCCCACAACGGTTTTCTGTAGAGTAGTAAAGGGATCCTCCACAGGGGAGAGGCTAGTTGGCACTAGTTGGTGTGTGTGAGTGACAGTGTGTGTGAGTGACAGTGTGTGTGAGTGACAGTGTGTGAGTGACAGTGTGTGTGAGTGACAGTGTGTGTGAGTGACAGTGTGTGTGAGTGACAGTGTGTGAGTGACAGTGTGTGTGAGTGACAGTGTGTGTGAGTGACAGTGTGTGTGAGTGACAGTGTGTGTGAGTGACAGTGTGTGAGTGACAGTGTGTGTGAGTGACAGTGTGTGTGAGTGACAGTGTGTGTGTTGATCCGCAGCTCCTGAAGGCAAGTATCCGAACGGCTTCCGGGACGTCCTGAGAGAGCTGGTGCGGGAGGAGGGCATCGGCTCGCTCTACAAGGGCTTCAGTGCCGTGATGCTCAGAGCGTTTCCAGCTAATGCGGTACGACACACTCCACACTACAGGGTCACGTGAGGGTCAAATTCATTTCACTCAAAAGTTATGAGATAAAATGTGGAAATTGGTTATTTATTTGTCATCATTGACTTTTATCTCATAATTACGACTTTACTTGAATATTTCACTTTTTATGTCATAACTTATGTAATGCAACTTATGTTTAATAGTGTACTTTTTATATCATAATTTCACGAGTGAGTGAGTGAGTGAGTGAGTCAGTGAGTCAGTGAGTCAGTGAGTGAGTGAGTGAGAGAGTGAGTGAGTGAGTGAGTGAGTGAGTGAGTGAGTGAGTGAGTGAGTGAGTGAGAGTGAGTGAGTGAGTGAGTGAGTGAGTGAGTGAGTGAGTGAGTGAGTCAGTGAGTCAGTGAGTGAGTGAGTGAGTGAGTGAGAGAGTGAGTGAGTGAGTGAGTGAGTGAGTGAGTGAGTGAGTGAGAGTGAGTGAGTGAGTGAGTGAGTGAGTGAGTCAGTGAGTCAGTGAGTCAGTGAGTGAGTGAGTGAGAGAGTGAGTGAGTGAGTGAGTGAGTGAGTGAGTGAGTGAGTGAGAGAGTGAGTGAGTCAGTGAGTGAGTGAGTCAGTGAGTGAGTGAGTCAGTGAGTGAGTGAGTCAGTAAATGAGTGAGAGAGTGAGTGAGTCAGTGAGTGAGTGAGTCAGTGAGTGAGTGAGTCAGTGAGTGAGTGAGTCAGTGAGTGAGTGAGTGAGTGAGTGAGTCAGTGAGTGAGTCAGTGAGTGAGTGAGTCAGTGAGTGTGTGAGTCAGTGAGTGTGTGAGTCAGTGAGTGTGTGAGTCAGTGAGTGTGTGAGTCAGTGAGTGTGTGAGTCAGTGAGTGAGTGAGTCAGTGAGTGAGTGAGTGAGTGAGTCAGTGGGGGGGGAGTGAGTGAGTGAGTCAGTGGGGGCGAGTGAGTGAGTGAGTCAGTTAGTGAGTCAGTGAGTGAGTGAGTCAGTGAGTGAGTCAGTGGGGAGTGAGTGAGTGAGTCAGTGAGTGAGTCAGTGAGTGAGTCAGTGAGTGAGTGAGTCAGTGAGTGAGTAAGTGGGGGGGAGTGAGTGAGTGAGTCAGGTGGGGGGGAGTCAGTGAGTTAGTGAGTGAGTGAGTTAGTGAGTGAGTGAGTGAGTGAGTCAGTGAGTGAGTGAGTCAGTGAGTGAGTGAGTCAGTGAGTGAGTGAGTGAGTGAATGAGTGAGTTAGTGAGTGAGTCAGTGAGTGAGTGAGTGAGTGAGTGAGTGAGTCAGTGAGTGAGTGAGTCAGTGAGTGAGTGAGTGAGTGAGTGAGTCAGTGAGTCAGTGAGTGAGTGAGTGAGTTAGTGAGTGAGTCAGTGAGTTAGTGAGTGAGTGAGTGAGTCAGTGAGTTAGTGAGTGAGTGAGTCAGTGAGTTTGTGAGTGAGTGAGTGAGTTAGTGAGTGAGTCAGTGAGTCAGTGAGTGAGTGAGTGAGTTAGTGAGTGAGTGAGTCAGTGAGTTTGTGAGTGAGTGAGTGAGTGAGTCAGTGAGTGAGTGAGTGAGTTAGTGAGTGAGGTAGTGAGTCAGTGAGTTAGTGAGTGAGTGAGTCAGTGAGTTAGTGAGTGAGTGAGTCATTGAGTTAGTGAGTGAGTGAGTTAGTGAGTGACTCAGTGAGTTAGTGAGTGACTCAGTGAGTTAGTGAGTGAGTCAGTGAGTGAGTGAGTTAGTGAGTTAGTGAGTGAGTGAGTTAGTGAGTGAGTCAGTGAGTTAGTGAGTGAGTGAGTGAGTGAGTGAGTCAGTGAGTGAGTCAGTGGGGAGTGAGTGAGTGAGTCAGTGAGTGAGTTAGTGAGTGAGTCAGTGAGTTAGTGAGTGAGTGAGTGAGTTAGTGAGTGAGTCAGTGAGTTAGTGAGTTAGTGAGTGAGTCAGTGAGTTAGTGAGTGAGTCAGTGAGTGAGTGAGTGAGTGAGTCAGTCAGTGAGTTAGTGAGTGAGTGAGTCAGTGAGTGAGTGAGTGAGTCAGTCAGTGAGTTAGTGAGTGAGTGAGTCAGTGAGTCAGTGAGTGAGTGAGTGAGTGAGTGAGTGAGTCAGTGAGTGGACTTTTTATCTCATAATTATGAATTTCATTTATTTAATCATTTGGTCACAATAAATAAATAAAATCTTATAATTATGATTTTTTAATTGAATAAATGACCTTTTATGTCATAATTGTAACTATCATGATTGTGAACCTGAGGCTTGCACAGGAAGTGTGTCCTGGCCGACTCCATGAAGTCAATGGCCTGTCCCGCTTCCAGCAGTTCAATAGCTGTGTTCCGTCCCCTCAGGCCTGTTTTCTGGGCTTTGAAGTGGCCATGAAGTTTCTGAACTGGCTCGCTCCAAACCTGTGATCCAGATCGAGAACAGAAGTGACACCAGAACACGCGTACGGGTCGCCGTGGGACGTCCCAACAGAGCAACCTGACGGACTATGGCACATGTTATTGAATGTCTCGCTGCTTTATGATTTATCTGAGAGGATTTTAATCTGTAATAGTGCCTTATAACAGACTGTGAACCGCTTTCTGCCTGCAGGGAAACCCATAACCCTCTGTCTGTACATGAGCACGTTTATCTCGGCCTCGGCCCTCGTGACAGGAACCCAGTACACAGTCAAGGCCTGCTTCTTTAATTGTGATGTTCATTTAATTCTCAGTTATTATCACCTACATCATGTACATAAATAAATGTATATTGATCATTTTCATATGATGCTGTATTGATTCGTGTGTTTCCCACCTCTGTCCTCATGTTATCTTACCTCTAAATCTATTTTATATCATAATTACAACCCTTTCATTTAAGAATGAACATTTATGTCATAATATCAACTATTTATGCCATAATTAAGACTTTAATTTAATAAACCGCGTTTATATCATCATTTCAATTTATCTCATTATGAGTTTTTAATTTAATAATTAGCTTGCGTCATCAATTTTACTTTTTATCTTGTAATTACAACTTTAGAGCAAATACAATTTACAACAAATAAATCGCTTTTATATCATAATTTCAATCTCATAAATGGACTTTTACACAGAAATCCTCAGACCCTTTTTATGTAATGGACAGTTCTTCCCATAATATGTATGTAGACTCCTCCCTCGAGGTGCTATATTCAGTATATGCTATATTCAGTATATGCTATATTCAGTATATGCTATATTCAGTATATGCTATATTCAGTAAATGCTATATTCAGTATATGCTATATTCAGTATATGCTATATTTAGTATATGCTATATTCAGTATATGCTATATTCAGTATATGCTATATTCAGTATATGCTATATTCAGTATATGCTATATTTAGTATATGCTATATTCAGTTTATGCTATATTCAGTAAATGCTATATTCAGTATATGCTATATTCAGTATATGCTATATTCAGTATATGCTATATTCAGTAAATGCTATATTCAGTATATGCTATATTCAGTATATGCTATATTTAGTATATGCTATATTCAGTATATGCTATATTCAGTATATGCTATATTCAGTAAATGCTATATTTAGTATATGCTATATTCAGTATATGCTATATTCAGTATATGCTACATTCAGTATATGCTATATTTAGTATATGCTATATTCAGTATATGCTATATTCAGTAAATGCTATATTCAGTATATGCTATATTTAGTATATGCTATATTCAGTATATGCTATATTCAGTATATGCTATATTCAGTAAATGCTATATTCAGTATATGCTATATTCAGTATATGCTATATTCAGTATATGCTATATTCAGTATATGCTATATTCAGTATATGCTATATTCAGTATATGCTATATTCAGTAAATGCTATATTCAGTATATGCTATATTCAGTATATGCTATATTTAGTATATGCTATATTCAGTATATGCTATATTCAGTATATGCTATATTCAGTATATGCTATATTTAGTATATGCTATATTCAGTATATGCTATATTCAGTATATGCTACATTCAGTATATGCTATATTTAGTATATGCTATATTCAGTTTATGCTATATTCAGTTTATGCTATATTCAGTATATGCTATATTCAGTTTATGCTATATTCAGTATATGCTATATTCAGTATATGCTATATTCAGTAAATGCTATATTCAGTTTATGCTATATTCAGTATATGCTATATTCAGTATATGCTATATTCAGTATATGCTATATTCAGTATATGCTATATTCAGTATATGCTATATTCAGTATATGCTATATTTAGTATATGCTATATTCAGTATATGCTACATTCAGTATATGCTATATTCAGTATATGCTATATTTAGTATATGCTACATTCAGTAAATGCTATATTCAGTATATGCTATATTCAGTATATGCTTTATTCAGTATATGCTATATTCAGTATATGCTATATTCAGTATATGCTATATTCAGTATATGCTATATTCAGTATATGCTATATTCAGTATATGCTATATTCAGTAAATGCTATATTCAGTATATGCTATATTCAGTATATGCTATATTCAGTATATGCTATATTCAGTATATGCTATATTCAGTATATGCTATATTCAGTATATGCTATATTCAGTATATGCTATATTCAGTATATGCTATATTCAGTATTATGCTATATTCAGTATATGCTATATCAGTATATGCTATATTCAGTATATGCTATATTCAGTATATGCTATATTTAGTATATGCTATATTCAGTATATGCTATATTCAGTATATGCTATATTTAGTATATGCTATATTCAGTAAATGCTATATTCAGTATATGCTATATTCAGTATATGCTATATTCAGTATATGCTATATTCAGTATATTGCTATATTCAGTATATGCTATATTCAGTATATGCTATATTCAGTATATGCTATATTCAGTATATGCTATATTCAGTATATGCTATATTCAGTATATGCTATATTTAGTATATGCTATATTCAGTATATGCTATATTCAGTATATGCTATATTAGTATATGCTATATTCAGTATATGCTATATTCAGTATATGCTATATTCAGTATATGCTATATTCAGTATATGCTATATTCAGTATATGCTATATTCAGTATATGCTATATTCAGTATATGCTATATTCAGTATATGCTATATTCAGTATATGTATATTTAGTATATGCTATATTCAGTATATGCTATATTCAGTATATGCTATATTCAGTATATGCTATATTCAGTATATGCTATATTCAGTATATGCTATATTTAGTATATGCTATATTCAGTATATGCTATATCAGTATATGCTATATTCAGTATATGCTATATTCAGTATATGCTATATTCAGTATATGCTATATTCAGTATATGCTATATTCAGTATATGCTATATTCAGTATATGCTAATATTCAGTATATGCTATATTTAGTATATGCTATATTCAGTATATGTACATCAGTATGCTATATTCAGTATATGCTATATTCAGTATATGCTATATTCAGTATATGCTATATTCAGTATATGCTATATTCAGTATATGCTATATTCAGTATATGCTATATTAGTATATGCTATATTCAGTATATGCTATATTCAGTATATGCTATATTCAGTATATGCTATATTCAGTATATGCTATATTCAGTATATGCTATATTCAGTATATGCTAAATTCAGTATATGCTATATTCAGTATATGCCTATATTCAGTATATGCTATATTCAGTATATGCTATATTCAGTATATGCTATATTCAGTATATGCTATATTCAGTATATGCTATATTCAGTATATGCTATATTCAGTATATGCTATATTCAGTATTGCATATTTAGTATATGCTATATTCAGTAAATGCTATATTCAGTTTATGCTATATTCAGTATATGCTATATTCAGTATATGCTATATTCAGTATATGCTATATTCAGTATATGCTATATTTAGTATATGCTATATTCAGTATATGCTACATTCAGTATATGCTATATTCAGTATATGCTATATTTAGTATATGCTACATTCAGTAAATGCTATATTCAGTATATGCTATATTCAGTATATGCTATATTCAGTATATGCTATATTCAGTATATGCTATATTCAGTATATGCTATATTCAGTATATGCTATATTCAGTATATGCTATATTCAGTATATGCTATATTTAGTATATGCTATATTCAGTATATGCTATATTCAGTATATGCTATATTCAGTATTATGCTATATTCAGTATATGCTATATTCAGTATGCTATATTCAGTATATGCTATATTCAGTATATGCTATATTCAGTATATGCTATATCAGTATATGCTACATTCAGTATATGCTATATTCAGTATATGCTACATTCAGTATATGCTATATTCAGTATATGCTATATTCAGTATATGCTATATTCAGTATATGCTATATTCAGTATATGCTATATTCAGTATATGCTACATTCAGTATATGCTATATTCAGTATATGCTACATTCAGTATATGCTATAATTTAGTATATGCTACATCAGTATATGCTATATTCAGTATATGCTATATTCAGTATATGCTTATTCAGTATATGCTATATTCAGTATATGCTATATTCAGTATATGCTATATTCAGTATATGCTATATTCAGTATATGCTATATTCAGTATATGCTATATTCAGTATATGCTATATTTAGTATATGCTACATTCAGTAAATGCTATATTCAGTTTATGCTATATTTAGTATATGCTATATTCAGTATATGCTATATTCAGTATATGCTATATTTAGTATATGCTACATTCAGTATATGCTATATTTAGTATATGCTACATTCAGTAAATGCTATATTCAGTTTATGCTATATTTAGGTATATGCTATATTCAGTATATGCTATATTCAGTATGCTATATTTTAGTATATGCTACATTCAGTATATGCTATATTTAGTATATGCTACATTCAGTAAATGCTATATTCAGTATATGCTATATTCAGTATATGCTATATTCAGTATATGCTATATTCAGTATATGCTATATTTAGTATATGCTACATTCAGTATATGCTATATTTAGTATATGCTACATTCAGTAAATGCTATATTCAGTATATGCTATATTCAGTATATGCTATATTCAGTATATGCTATATTCAGTATATGCTATATTCAGTATATGCTATATTTAGTATATGCTACATTCAGTAAGTAAATGCTATATTCAGTTTATGCTATATTCAGTTTATGCTATATTTAGTATATGCTATATTCAGTATATGCTATATTCAGTTTATGCTATATTTAGTATATGCTACATTCAGTAAGTAAATGCTATATTCAGTTTATGCTATATTCAGTTTATGCTATATTTAGTATATGCTATATTCAGTATATGCTATATTCAGTTTATGCTATATTTAGTATATGCTACATTCAGTAAGTAAATGCTATATTCAGTTTATGCTATATTCAGTTTATGCTATATTCAGTTTATGCTATATTTAGTATATGCTATATTCAGTATATGCTATATTCAGTATATGCTATATTCAGTTTATGCTATATTTAGTATATGCTACATTCAGTAAGTAAATGCTATATTCAGTTTATGCTATATTCAGTTTATGCTATATTTAGTATATGCTACATTCAGTATATGCTATATTTAGTATATGCTACATTCAGTAAATGCTATATTCAGTATATGCTACATTCAGTAAATGCTATATTCAGTATATGCTATAATTCAGTATATGCTACATTCAGTATATGCTATATCAGTATATGCTATATTCAGTATATGCTATATTCAGTATATGCTATATTCAGTATGCTATATTTAGTATATGCTACATTCAGTAAGTAAATGCTATATTCAGTTTATGCTATATTCAGTTTATGCTATATTTTAGTATATGCTATATTCAGTATATGCTATATTCAGTTTATGCTATATTTAGTATATGCTACATTCAGTAAGTAAATGCTATATTCAGTTTATGCTATATTCAGTTTATGCTATATTCAGTTTATGCTATATTTAGTATATGCTATATTCAGTATATGCTATATTCAGTATATGCTATATTCAGTTTATGCTATATTTAGTATATGCTACATTCAGTAAGTAAATGCTATATTCAGTTTATGCTATATTCAGTTTATGCTATATTTAGTATATGCTACATTCAGTATATGCTATATTTAGTATATGCTACATTCAGTAAATGCTATATTCAGTATATGCTACATTCAGTAAATGCTATATTCAGTATATGCTATATTCAGTATATGCTACATTCAGTAAATGCTATATTCAGTATATGCTATATTCAGTATATGCTATATTCAGTATATGCTACTATTCAGTAAATGCTATATTCAGTAATGCTATATTCATATATGCTACATTCAGTAAATGCTATATTCAGTAAATGCTATATTCAGTATATGCTATATTCAGTATATGCTATATTCAGTATATGCTATATTCAGTATATGCTATATTCAGTATATGCTATATTCAGTAAATGCTATATTCAGTTTATGCTATATTCAGTATATGCTACATTCAGTATATGCTATATTCAGTATATGCTATATTCAGTATATGCTATATTTTAGTATATGCTATATTCAGTTTATGCTATATTCAGTTTATGCTTATATTCAGTATTATGCTATATTCAGTTTATGCTATATTCAGTATATGCTACATTCAGTATATGCTCATTCTATATTCTTCAGTATATGCTATATTCAGTATATGCTATATTTAGTATATGCTATATTCAGTTTAATGCTATATTCAGTTTATGCTATATTCAGTATATGCTATATTCAGTATATGCTATATTCAGTATATGCTATATTAGTATATGCTATATTCAGTTTATGCTATATTCAGTATATGCTATATTCAGTTTATGCTATATTCAGTTTATGCTATATTCAGTATATGCTACATTCAGTATATGCTATATTCAGTATATGCTATATTCAGTATATGCTATATTTTAGTATATGCTATATTCAGTTTATGCTATATTCAGTTTATGCTATATTCAGTATATGCTATATTCAGTTTATGCTACATTCAGTATATGCTATATTCAGTATATGCTATATTCAGTATATGCTATATTTAGTATATGCTATATTCAGTATATGCTATATTCAGTTTATGCTATATTCAGTTTATGCTATATTCAGTAAATGCTATATTCAGTTTATGCTATATTCAGTATATGCTACATTCAGTATATGCTATATTCAGTATATGCTATATTCAGTATATGCTATATTTAGTATATGCTATATTCAGTATATGCTATATTCAGTATATGCTATATTCAGTATATGCTATATTTAGTATATGCTATATTCAGTATATGCTATATTCAGTATATGCTACATTCAGTATATGCTATATTTAGTATATGCTATATTCAGTTTATGCTATATTCAGTTTATGCTATATTCAGTATATGCTATATTCAGTTTATGCTATATTCAGTATATGCTATATTCAGTTTATGCTATATTCAGTTTATGCTATATTCAGTATATGCTATATTCAGTATATGCCTATATTCAGTATATGCTATATTCAGTATATGCTACATTCAGTAAGTAAATGCTATATTCAGTATATGCTACATTCAGTATATGCTATATTTAGTATATGCTATATTCAGTTTATGCTATATTCAGTTTATGCTATATTCAGTATATGCTATATTCAGTTATGCTATATTCAGTTATGCTATATTCAGTTTATGCTATATTCAGTATATGCTATATTCAGTATATGCTATATTCAGTATATGCTATATTCAGTATATGCTAACATTCAGTAAGTAAATGCTATATTCAGTATATGCTATATTCAGTATATGCTATATTTAGTATATGCTACATTCAGTAAGTAAATGCTATATTCAGTATATGCTATATTCAGTTTATGCTATATTTAGTATATGCTATATTCAGTTTATGCTATATTTAGTATATGCTATATTCAGTATATGCTATATTTAGTATATGCTACATTCAGTAATGCTATATTCAGTATATGCTATATTCAGTATATGCTATAATTCAGTAAATTCTAAGCTATTCAGTATATGCTATATTCAGTATATGCTACTATTCAGTAAATGCTATATTCAGTATATGCTATATTCAGTAAATACTACATTCAGTAAATGCTATATTCAGTATATGCTATATTCAGTATATGCTATATTCAGTATATGCTATATTCAGTTTATGCTATATTCAGTATATGCTATATTCATTTATGCTATATTCAGTATATGCTATATTCAGTTTATGCTATATTCAGTATATGCTATATTCAGTATTATGCTATATTCAGTATATGCTATATTCAGTATATGCTACTATTCAGTAAGTAATGCTATATTCAGTATATGCTATATTCAGTTTATGCTATATTCAGTATATGCTATATTCAGTTTATGCTATATTCAGTATATGCTATATTCAGTATATGCTATATTCAGTATATGCTATCATTCAGTAAGTAATGCTATATTCAGTATATGCTAATATTCAGTATATGCTATATTCAGTATATGCTATAATTCCAGTATATGCTATATTTAGTATATGCTACATTCAGTAAGTAAATGCTATATTCAGTATATGCTATATTCAGTTTATGCTATATTTAGTATATGCTATATTCAGTATATGCTATATTCAGTATATGCTATATTCAGTAAATACTACATTCAGTAAATGCTATATTCAGTATATGCTATATTCAGTATATGCTACATTCAGTAAATGCTATAATTCAGTATATGCTATATTCAGTATATGCTATATTCAGTATATGCTATATTCAGTATATGCTGATATTCAGTAAATACTACATTCAGTAAATGCTATATTCAGTATATGCTATATTCAGTAATATGCTATATTCAGTATATGCTATATTCATAAATACACATTCAGTAAATGCTATATTCAGTATATAGCTATATTCAGTATATGCTATATTCAGTAAATACTACATTCAGTAAATGCTATATTCAGTATATGCTATATTCAGTATATGCTACATTCAGTAAATGCTATATTCAGTATATGCTATATTCAGTATATGCTATATTCAGTAAATACTACATTCAGTAAATGCTATATTCAGTATATGCTATATTCAGTATATGCTATATTCAGTATATGCTATATTCAGTAAATGCTATATTCAGTATATGCTATATTCAGTAAATGCTATATTCAGTATATGCTATATTCAGTATATGCTATATTCAGTATATGCTATATTCAGTATATGCTATATTCAGTATATGCTACATTCAGTAAATGCTATATTCAGTATATGCTATATTCAGTATATGCTATATTCAGTAAATACTACATTCAGTAAATGCTATATTCAGTAAATGCTATATTCAGTATATGCTAATTTCAGTATATGCTATATTCAGTATATGCTATATTTAGTATATGCTATATTTAGTATATGCTACATTTAGTAGGCTATATGCTACATTCAGTATATGCTATATTTAGTATATGCTACATTCAGTAAATGCTATATTCAGTTTATGCTATATTCAGTATATGCTATATTCAGTATATGTTATATTCAGTATATGCTATATTCAGTATATGCTATATTCAGTTTATGCTACATTCAGTAAATGCTATATTCAGTATATGCTATATTCAGTATATGCTATATTTAGTATATGCTATATTCAGTAAATGCTATATTCAGTATATGCTATATTCAGTATATGCTATATTTAGTATATGCTATATTCAGTAAATGCTATAGTTCAGTATATGCTATATTCAGTAATATGCTATATTTAGTATATGCTATATTTCAGTTTATGCTATATTTAGTATATGCTATATTCAGTTTATGCTATATTTAGTATATGCTATATTCAGTATATGCTATATTTAGTATATGCTACATTCAGTAAATGCTATATTCAGTATATGCTATATTCAGTATATGCTATATTTAGTATATGCTATATTCAGTATATGCTATATTTAGTATATGCTATATTCAGGTATATGCTATATTTAGTATATGCTATATTCAGTAAATGCTATATTCAGTATATGCTATATTCAGTATATGCTATATTTAGTATATGCTATATTCAGTTTATTGCTATATTTAGTATATGCTATATTCAGTTTATGCTATATTTAGTATATGCTATATTCAGTATATGCTATATTTAGTATATGCTACATTCAGTAAATGCTATATTCAGTATATGCTACATTCAGTATATGCTACATTCAGTATATGCTATATTCAGTATATGCTATATTCAGTATATGCTATATTCAGTATATGCTATATCATATATGCTATATTCAGTATATGCTATATTCAGTATATGCTATATTCAGTATATGCTATATTCAGTATATGCTATATTCAGTATATGCTATATTCAGTATATGCTATATTCAGTATATGCTATATTCAGTATATGCTATATTCAGTATATGCTATATTCAGTATATGCTATATTCAGTATATGCTATATTCAGTATATGCTATATTCAGTATATGCTACATTCAGTATATGCTACATTCAGTATATGCTATATTCAGTATATGCTATATTCAGTATATGCTATATTCAGTATATGCTATATTCAGTATATTGCTATATTCAGTATATGCTATATTCAGTATATGCTATATTCAGTATATGCTACATTCAGTATATGCTACATTCAGTATATGCTATATTCAGTATATGCTATATTCAGTATATGCTATATTCAGTATATGCTATATTCAGTATATGCTATATTCAGTATATGCTATATTCAGTATATGCTATATTTAGTATATGCTAACATTCAGTAAATGCTATATTCAGTATATGCTATATTCAGTATATTGCTATATTCAGTATATGCTATATTCAGTATATGCTATATTCAGTATATGCTATATTCAGTATATGCTATATTCAGTATATGCTATATTCAAGTTTATGCTACATTCAGTAATGCTATATTCAGTTTATGCTATATTCAGTTTATGCTATTGTAGCATATATAAGTGCCGAAATAATAAATAAAATAGTGGACCAGTATCAGAAGATCTTAGTTTGGCTCAGGGAGGAAATGGTAGAGTTCAATGATACACAAGAGTCACGGCTGCGGTGCAATTGTGAATTGTATTACATATAGGACAACAAGTATTTACAATATTTACACGTGCACATATGAAGTATTCAGTTCAAAGTTATTAATGAGCATACAACAATCTCAGAATTCACTCAATCAATAAAAGGTTGCTTGCAGCCGCCGCGGTTCACAACACACAGCCTCGAGACAGGCAGAGTCCAAAGGGTCCACGATGGAACAGTTCATAAGGTCAGTACCAATATGTAGATGTATGTAGTGTCAAGGTGTGTGAACATATCTCTGAGGGTGTGTGCGCAGGTGTAGCAAAAGTTAGCAGCTGCAGCGCCTCCTACCACACCGGTAGATGCATGCACTCCAAAGCATCAGGTTTGGGCCTAGTGGCTCGCCATCAATGCACAGAACCTGGCCTGTACAAAAACAGGACCAATTAATACATCACTCTGGTTCCAAGCATCACAACTATAATCACCATAATCATAATATAATAAAGTCATCATATTATCATAATCATAATCTCAGTTCATTGTTTCAGCATGTACATGATTCAATATAAATACTGCATATAGCAATATAAATAACTTAACAATCAGCAAGAATACTCTTATAAATAGACAATATCGATAAATAGCTTCAAAATACATTTCAGAACCAAAGAGTAGTTGATAACTTCATAATTCAACAATATTAAGATTAATCATTGTGTTACTCATTTAAATAAGCACAAAATGTGTATATATAGTCAGACTCAGTATGGATTAAAGTACAGCCAGCGCCAGCACCGGCTAACTGAACCATATACACATACAACACACTTTTAGCACCGTATAACAAACAGTGACAACTCACCAGTTCCCACATCATTAAGTCACTCAACAGCAGTCATTTGCAAAAGGTAGAGGCAATCTAAAAGGTTGGCATACATAAGTTAAACCAGCAGTTTAATTAATAAAATGTTTTACAGAACTAACGCCTACCTGCAGCAGCTCAACACACCAGCTCGCGCACACACATACCAAAACAACAGCGCGCGGCCGTATTTAAAGGAAGTGACGCAACACTCCGTCTCAAGTCTCGCGCTACTTCACGAAGTCTCGCGACAACCGCGAACGCAAGAAGGAGCCGCGAATAAGGAGAATAAGGCAAAAAACCATCTGGGTTACACTATATTTAGTATATGCTATATTTAGTATATGCTATATTCCAGTATATGCTATATTCAGTATATGCTATATTCAGTATATGCTATATTTAGTATATGCTACATTCAGTATATGCTATATTTAGTATATGCTACATTCAGTAAATGCTATATTCAGTATATGCTATATTCAGTATATGCTATATTCAGTATATGCTATATTCAGTAATGCTATATTCAGTATATGCTATATTCAGTATATGCTATATTCAGTATATATATTCAGTATATGCTATATTCAGTATATGCTATATTCAGTATATGCTATATTCAGTATATGCTATATTCAGTATATGCTATATTCAGTATATGCTATATTTCAGTATATGCTATATTCAGTATATGCTACATTCAGTATATGCTATATTCAGTATATGCTATATTCAGTATATGCTATATTCAGTATATGCTATATTTAGTATATGCTACATTCAGTAAATTGCTATATTCAGTATATGCTATATTCAGTAATATGCTATATTCAGTAAATGCTACATTCAGTAAATGCTATATCAGTTTATGCTATATTCAGTAAATGCTATATTCAGTATATGCTATATTCAGTATATGCTATATTCAGTATATGCTATATTTAGTATATGCTACATTCAGTATATGCTATATTTAGTATATGCTACATTCAGTAAATGCTATATTCAGTATATGCTATATTCAGTATATGCTATATTCAGTTATATGCTATATTCAGTATATGCTATATTCAGTAAATGCTATATTCAGTATATGCTATATTCAGTATATGCTACATTCAGTATATGCTATATTCAGTATATGCTATATTCAGTATATGCTATATTTAGTATATGCTATATTCAGTATATGCTATATTCAGTATATGCTATATTCAGTATATGCTATATTCAGTATATGCTATATTCAGTATATGCTATATTCAGTATATGCTATATTCAGTATATGCTATATTTAGTATATGCTACATTCAGTATATGCTATATTTAGTATATGCTATATTCAGTATATGCTATATTCAGTATATGCTATTATTCAGTATCTATGCATATATTCAGTATATGCTATATTTAGTATATGCTATATTCAGTATATGCTATATCAGTATATGCTATATTTCAGTATATGCTATATTCAGTAAATGCTATATTCAGTATATGCTATATTTAGTATATGCTACATTCAGTATATGCTATATTCAGTATATGCTATATTCAGTATATGCTATATTTAGTATATGCTATATTCAGTATATGCTATATTCAGTATATGCTATATTCAGTATATGCTATATTCAGTATATGCTATATTTAGTATATGCCTATATTCAGTATATGCTATATTCAGTATATGCTATATTCAGTATATGCTATAGTCAGTATATGCTATATTCAGTATATGCTATATTCAGTATATGCTATATTTAGTATATGCCTATATTCAGTATATGCTATATTCAGTATATGCTATATTCAGTAAATGCTATATTCAGTATATGCTATATTTAGTATATGCTACATTCAGTATATGCTATATTCAGTATATGCTATATTCAGTATATGCTATATTTAGTATATGCTACATTCAGTAAATGCTATATTCAGTATATGCTATATTCAGTATATGCTATATTCAGTATATGCTATATTTAGTATATGCTATATTCAGTATATGCTATATTCAGTATATGCTATATTCAGTAATTGCTATATTCAGTATATGCTATATTTAGTATATGCTACATTCAGTATATGCTATATTCAGTATATGCTATATTCAGTATATGCTATATTTAGTATATGCTATATTCAGTATATGCTATATTCAGTATATGCTATATTCAGTATATGCTATATTCAGTAATATGCTATATTCAGTATATGCTATATTTAGTATATGCTACATTCAGTAATATGCTATATTCAGTATATGCTATATTCAGTATATGCTATATTCAGTATATGCTATATTCAGTATATGCTACATTCAGTATATGCTATATTCAGTATATGCTATATTCAGTATATGCTATATTTAGTATATGCTATATTCAGTATATGCTACATTCAGTATATGCTATATTCAGTATATGCTATATTCAGTATATGCTACATTCAGTATATGCTATATTCAGTATATGCTATATTTAGTATATGCTACATTCAGTATATGCTATATTCAGTATATGCTATATTCAGTATATGCTATATTTAGTATATGCTATATTCAGTATATGCTACATTCAGTATATGCTATATTCAGTATATGCTATATTCAGTATATGCTATATTCAGTATATGCTATATTTAGTATATGCTACATTCAGTATATGCTATATTCAGTATATGCTATATTCAGTATATGCTATATTAGTATATGCTATATTCAGTATATGCTACATTCAGTATATGCTATAATTCAGTAATATGCTATATTCAGGTATATGCTATATTTAGTATATGCTATATTCAGTATATGCTATATTCAGTATATGCTATATTCAGTATATGCTATATTCAGTATATGCTATATTCAGTATATGCTATATTTAGTATATGCTATATTCAGTATATGCTATATTCAGTATATGCTATATTCAGTATATGCTATATCAGTATATGCTATATTTAGTATATGCTATATTCAGTATATGCTACATTCAGTATATGCTATATTCAGTATATTGCTATATTCAGTATATGCTATATTTAGTATATGCTATATTCAGTATATGCTATATTCAGTATATGCTATATTCAGTATATGCTATATTCAGTATATGCTATATTCAGTATATGCTATATTCAGTATATGCTATATTCAGTATATGCTATATTCAGTATATGCTATATTCAGTATATGCTATATTCAGTATATGCTATATTCAGTATATGCTATATTCAGTATATGCTATATTCAGTTTATGCTATATTTAGTATATGCTATATTCAGTATATGCTATATTCAGTATATGCTATATTCAGTATATGCTATATTTAGTATATGCTATATTCAGTATATGCTATATTCAGTATATGCTATATTCAGTATATGCTATATTCAGTATATGCTATATTCAGTATATGCTATATTCAGTATATGCTATATTCAGTATATGCTATATTCAGTATATGCTATATTCAGTATATGCTATATTCAGTATATGCTATATTCAGTATATGCTATATTCAGTATATGCTATATTCAGTATATGCTATATTCAGTATATGCTATATTCAGTATATGCTATATTCAGTATATGCTATATTCAGTATATGCTATATTCAGTATATGCTATATTCAGTATATGCTATATTCAGTATATGCTATATTCAGTATATGCTATATTCAGTATATGCTATATTCAGTATATGCTATATTCAGTATATGCTATATTCAGTATATGCTATCATTTCAGTATATGCTATATTTCAGTATATGCTATATTCAGTATATGCTATATTCAGTAGCCCCACTTCATGTCAAAAAGTGCAACTCCAGAGCTGAGCCCCGGCTGAACGATGCGGGTCGAGTTACACGCTTCTTTCAAATGTTGAGGGAGTCTCAAGACAACTATCAGAATGCCGTAAATTATTTTGCAGAAGCAAATACAAAAAAGGTTAGTAAGCCGCAAGTTATCATTTGAGAGGCTTTTTGGATTATTTTGTCCAAAAGATCTCTGGGATTAAACCCATGATCGAACCCAGTTTGTCTGATCCCCTCAGTTGTCCGGCCACCGGTTAGTTTTGACCATTTAGAAATGATCTTGCAGTCGCTAGCCGAGGTAATCAAGCAGTCGAAACCTGAGGACTGTTTATTAGATATTAATCCAGCGAGATTAGTAAAGGAAGCATTTTATGTTCTTGGCCCTAGTATCCTATCCATTATAAATAAGTATTTTAACAGGAGTAGTTCCTAATCAGTTTAAACATGCTCTTGTTCAGCCTCTCTTGAAAACACACATTTGGACACCTCTGGCCAATTTCGAAGTTACCTTTTTTATCCAAGGTTTTGGAGAAGGTGGTTTTGAATCAAATAAACACCTTTTTGCATCAAAACGATATCTTTGACATGTTTCAGTCAGGGTTTAGGCCTGACCAGTGCTTTAAGTGGCCCAAAAGAGGTGCCGGTACCTAAGGGAACAACAATTATATTGAATGGGTTTTTTATAAAGAAGTCAACAGACGACCTTATACAAAATAATATATCCTTTTATTAGTTTGTGGATTTGCTTGAGCTAGAAAGAGCTACTGAACATAAATAAAATGTGCAAAAGGTTATTGAAAAAAATTTGAACAAAATATACATAAAATAAATTATATAACATAGTAACCATAGAACAGTAGGACATAAACATGAGTCTTGAAGATGGTTAATTTCTTTACCCCTGAAAAATATAAAAAAGCAGATTCAGCAAAATACTATCACAGTACACAAAATAAAAAATGAGAAATACTGTACAAATCATTTTACCGAGAAAAGGCTCCAGCACGCTTTGGGCTCCACTTTCCTTTCACTTTGGGCTTCGCAGTTTGTGGATGCTGCACTTCTCCTCCCTAGTGCCAGCCATGTCTGCACATATGTTTGTGCATTAAACTGATCCAAGGGTGGTCCGTTGCATTTCAGGAAGATCAGATTTGAAAGGCCTTTTGATGTCGAGAGAGTTTCTTTTATCTGTCAAAGTATCATTCATTGAGCTGAAAGCTCGCTCGCATTCACTTGTTGATACTGCAATGGTGTGCACAGCTTTTAGGAGAGGCTTCAGGGCTTCTGGTGTCTTGGAAGCTTTGAGGTCTTTATACTCCCTAAATCCTAGGACACTTTCCTCTCCCCAACTCTGAATCTCTGACATAAACGTCTGACCGCTGCATCCCCATATTGAATATCTAGAGATGCAGGCCAGAGTCAGACTGGAGGACCTTGATGTCTGAGAGGAGGTGACTATCTGTCTTTTCAGATGAGGGTTTCTACTGACATGTGAGGAAGTTGTTGGAGTCATCCTGCACTTAACATTTTCAGCCAGGCTACGGAAAAATTGCCCATGGTTGATTTTTATAACTCTCTGATTTTCATGCAGGCATACATTTCTGGAGATTTTCTTCTTTTCAGCTTCAATGGCAGTTTGTGTGTAGGGGACCAGGTGTGGACACCATTGACTCAAACACCCGGATTTGTCAGTCCAGCTGCCTGTCGGCTTGATCCAAAGTCATGTCCCGTCTCTGGAGCATTCTTGAGAGGTCACTGAGTTCTGTGAGAGCGTTCATACATGATGCCAAGATTGACCACAAAAGAAACAGTAGTGAGAACATCATTGAGTCCTTTGTATTTTGCTCTCTCTCTCGAGTCCCTGTTGGAATCAGCAGCAGCACTTGTAAAGTGTACCTGCCGAGCTTGGTAGTTCTCCCATACTGCTTTCACTGTTCCTCTCACTCGAAGCAACCCAACGCACTGATAAAACACGGCCTATCACAAGGAGACGTTGTCCAACATTGTGAGCACTCTCGGTTAACTCCCTTTGGTTTTTTGGGGATGCATGGTAGAGGGAGTAAAGCTGATCTAAAAATATTTTAAAGTGGTTGATTCCTCCTACCTCCTTCAAAACATCACAAACTGCCAGTTCCAGTCTGTGATTGGAACAATGCCCGACAAACAGGAAAGGGAATTTGGAACAAAGCTGCGCAGCAACTCCTGCTTTCCTCCCAAGCATCACTGAGGCTCCATCACAAGCAAATGCCAACAAATGTTCCTGTAGGTAGTGAGGGTCAAAGCCATTATTATGAAGACATCCTAACAGTGCTTCAGTGATGTCCTTTGCTGTGGTCCCCTGCAGCTCAATCAGTTCAAAAAATATTGTGTCTGGATTTTCACTGGAAATAGCTGACCGCAGGCACACGACAAGCACAGACTTTCCACTTATTGTAGTGGATTCATCAATGAGCACACACAATCTTCTTTCATTCATCACTATGTCATTGACTACCTTCTTTTTCATTTCAGCTGCAATGTGATCCAGTATATTTGCACATGAGTATTAGAGTGCAAAACTCTGCCCATCTTGACACCATTTAAGACTTGCAACTGGACATCTATTGGCATGTCTGTAAACGGACGCCCATGCTTGCCAATCTTATAAGCTGTTCTAAACACATTGCAAGTTGAAGCGTAGTCTTTGATTTTTTGATTTGATTTGATTTACTTTATTAATCCCCAGGGGGAAATTCATATGTCACAGCAGAACAAAAACACAATGAATAAATAGACGGCAACAACAACAGACAACATACACACAACAACAAGTCTTGTTCTCAAGTATCCTTTTTACAAAGCATTATGATTATACGAACAGGATAAAAAAATAAATAAAAAAAGTATATCATCTTATATAACACTGATTATAAAATCTAATTGCGGTTGGAAAAAAAGGACTTTCTAAAACGCTCTTTATGGCAGCGTGGATGAATTAATCTTGAGCTATGGGTACTCACAAAAGCTCGACATATTTCATTAAGAGGGTGACAGTCATTAGTCATAAGAGAAAGGTTTCCCAATCATTCTATCCTGCATCTCCTCTAAAGTGGGTAACACACTCCCCACAACAGAGCCTGCCTTCTTTATGAGTTTATTTAACTTATTCTTCTCCTTTTCCAACAGCCCCCCTCCGCAACATGTGATGGAGTGCAGAATCACAGATGAGACTACAGAGTCATAGAATGTCTTAAGCAGTACCTGACGTTCCCCAAAGGATCTCAGTCGTCTTAACAAATGAATACGACTCTGACCCTTCTTATAGACATGCATCGTATTATCAGACCAGTTGAGCTTGTTGTTCAGATATACACCCTAATACTTATAAGTTGTTACAATCTCAACTTCTGACTCTCTTAAATTTACTGGTACCGCTTTCTGAGGAAGTCTACTAAAATCAACCACTATTTCCTTTGTCTTACTAGCATTTAGCCTGAGACCGTTTTTATCACACCAGTCCACAAATCTCTTTATTAGCTCCCTATATTCACTCTCATCGTGGTGCTTTATACAGCCAACTATTACGGAATCATCTGAAAATTTCTGGAGATGACAAGATTTAGATTTATACTGAAAATCTGATGTATAGTCAGCCTTTCTCATATCTTCAATGTGTTTTTGCATTGTATTTTGTGTTGCCTTCTCTTTTATTTCAACTGCTTTCTTGTGATAAATTGAGTCTCTGTGCTCTTTTATTTTCTTTCGTAGTGAGTTTTGTTGTGCAGCCTTGTCCCTTCCAAAAGACGAGATTAAGCACCCACTCCACTCCTGTGACTCTCTCTGCCCTTGCTGCATGTCCACGCGAGCACAAACTTGACTACACACACTACAACCCAACTTTTGATTTCTGCTCATCAGCCACTTGTAATTTGTGGAGAAATACCGGATTTGTGCTTGGGACCAACATTCATGCCACGCATGCTCGCTAACGCGGCTGTTGTCATGGGTAGAAGTGGTGTCAATCTCGTCCGCGTCGCCACAAATGCCGTCGTCCGCGGCACAAGTGCTGCTTTCATTAGCTTGCGTCTGACCTGCAGCGATATCATTCTGGCTTGGTGGGGTGTCAGCCAGCGAGTCCTCTGATTCTGACCTTGTTCTTTTACTACTAGTCTGAAGCCAGGAGAGCATATTAAGTGTTCATTGTATTTTAATCGATCACTGCAGCTATTATATGTTTATGTTACTATATATATGGTTGCGCGTTTCACACACCCTCTCCGGACCACGTTGAGTTGTTGACATGACAACGGCAAAAGCGACGCATGCGCTTTTCACTTGTAAAACTCAAGGGTGTATGGGTATTGTAGTCTCTGCTCTCGGTGGGACGAATTAGGAAGCGTGCATTGTGAAGGGCGCGCTGAAAAGTGGCAGCGCAGCCAAAGGATTAAAACAGATGTGCAAATGAGAGTACCGGTACGCTAAAAGCACGTTCTGGGCGCACGGAGAGGTGGCGGTACGCTCAAGAGCTATATTTGGAAGTGGCGGTACTGAGTACCGGCGCGTACCGGCCCACTTAAAGCACTGGGCCTGACCATAGTGCTGAGTCTGCTTTGATCAGGGTTTTAAATGATTTATTGACTGCAGTCTTCAGCTGGTCTGGTTTCTCTGGGCCGTAGCGCTGCATTTGGCACCATTGACCATGAGATTTTACTCTCACACCTTGATAAGGTCGTGGGAATGCACGGTATAGTGCTTGCATGGTTTAAGTTTTTTCTTTTAAACAGAACTTTTTCTGTAAATATTGGTCAAGATTATTCACGACCTGCCTCTTTGCTCAGTGGGGTTCCACAGGGGTCAATTCTCGGCCCAATTTTGTTTTCTTTGTGTTTGTTACCCCTTGGGTAAATTTTTGGCAAGCATGGAATCCCCTTTCACTTTTATGCAGACGATATGCAAGTTTATCTTCCTCTGAAAAAGAACAGTATGAAGCAAATTGTGGGCCTGTATACATGAAATCAAATCATGGTTATCTTTAAAAGAATGAATCTAAATGAAGATAAAACTGCTGTTGTGTGGTTTGGAGTTCCCAGTTGTGTTGATCTGGGTGGTTTAGACCCCTTCTGTAAGCCATTAGTGCGACAATGAGGAGTTCTTCTAGACAGTGATCTCATGTTTGAGAAACAGATTTATTCTGACATTTAGCTGACATTTATTCTGTGGTTAAATTTGTTTTTATCACTTGAGATTAATAGCGACGGTGAAACCATTTCTGTCCACGCGTGATCTCGAAAAACTCATTCATGCTTTTGTATTCACAAGGCTCGATTACTGCAACTCACTACATGTCGGCATAAGTAAATCATTAACCGCTTACGACTGGTCCACAATGCTTCTGCGAGGCTTTTGACAGGTACTCGTAAGAGAGACCATATTACTCCAGTTTTGAGTTTTTTACAATGGCTACCGATCAATAACAGAATTTTGTGTTTTAATCATTGCATGGTATGTCTCCATTGTTTTTGGTGAATTTGATTGAGAAATATGAACCAAAACGGTCTTTAAGGCCGGCTGGTTTTAACGTCTCCTAGAACTAAACGGAGAAGTGGAGATCGAGCTTCTGTAGCGATCGCTCCTAAACTCTGGAATGATCCAGCCCTTTCTCTCAGATCGGCACACACATTATATGCTTTTAAACACAAGCTTCAGGAATACCTCCTCACGTTAGCATTTAACCCTCTGGGGACCAAGGTGTTTTTGGGGCCCTTGGGATGTTTTGAAATGCCCTGACATTTGTGCTTTTTTATAAACATGTTAATGGCAAAGGTGTAAATTCACTCTATATAGCACAAACGGGGCTACCATAATATGTGAGCAACATGTATGTACATGTTTGTATTTTTAAGAGAATAATGTTTATGCGTGGTTATAAAAAAAAAAAAAAAGAAAGTTGCTGAAATGACACCACAAAACGGCATACTAAATATGTGTTCCGAAGACTTTTGACTAATGGATGTTGTCGCTTCGAGTTCTGGCTTCAAAATGATGTGAGAAACATCCTGCCTAATCGTTCACATAAAACAATACATTGATTTAAACTTTGTAAGACAGGTTTTTTTTTCAGAAGAGGTTTATGCATGGAGTGGTAATGGTCCATCAATATGAATGAGATTCAGACCCGGGGTGTGACAGACACTCCCCCAATGGCCCATCATGAGGCAAGCCTAAACAAAGACATTCAAAGGTTTTGTTTTTCAATCTGTTTTATTGTAATTCCTCTATGTGGATGAACTAAATGTTCAACTGAAGACACAAGTGAACATTACATGCCTGGCATTTCCAAGGTGTGTCCTGCCTTTTACCAAGCTGTCCTTTGCAAAGCACACAAATCTTGCGACCAACTGTGCAAAAAGGAATATTTAGCAAAACTGCAATGGAAACAGTTTTTGCGCATTTACAGTCACCTGACTTAGAAGACGCGGTGTGTTTGGGGTCCGTGTACGCAAATAATAATAATAATTATCATCATTATTATAACATTTATTAGGCTACATATTTAGAGACGCTTTTATCCAAAAAATGAACAAAGCAATTCGTCAAATGTCATTAATAATACGAGTTAGACAATAATAATACAGGGCTGAGATTATCACAAATAAACACAAGATTTTGACGCATATCCAAGGGTTTGTGTGGAGTGTGGAGCGCGCACTGCATGGCACGGAGCCGCGGACGCGAACACTTGTATTTTCCTATCAACAGTGGAAATAACTTAAAATACTCTTATCATTTCTGGTCATACAGAAAATAATAATACATTATTCGCAACTACTTTTGTTTGTGTAAACTCACAATAACAAGAAAACGTTGTGCTTTTGTAAAATAAAATAAAACAATCAGGCGCGCTTTCATGATCTCCGTGAACTGGAGCGCGAGAACTGGAACTAAATATATAATTAAATAAATAAGAAACTAAATAAAGCTTAAATGTCCACTTTAAAACGAACAAATTTGAATCGAAAGCTAATACATTCTGATTATGTAATGCGTATGAAAGGTGCATTTCTCTCTAAAAGCGCATCTGCTTAACAGCGGAGATGGAGATGTTTTTAGCCGACTTAGAAAACAATAGTTTATTAATAATATGAATTATCTTCTCATTCAGCACTGCGGGAGAGTAAATCTCTCGGTCAGAGGAAGAGGATTTTTTATCAGAGTTGTTTAACCCTCCTCTGAGACAGAGATTTACTTTCTTCTTTTATCTTCGGTTGATTTCGTCTAAGACTGTGGCTGAAGTCAGTTGTAGTTCCGGTGTTCCTCTTTTCTTCAGTGATTCTGCTTGTTAACAGCAGGTGTTCATCACTAATGCTCAAGAATCACTTAATTGATCTCATTAACTTTAACTCTGATTCCGGCCACGTTTACACGTACATGGTTATTTTGAAAAACTGAGACATTTCCCTTTGTTTGAGCCCGTCATTTACACGCAAACAGAGAATTCGCCTCTGAAACCGATTCTTTCTCAAAACTCCGGCCAGAGTGGAGATTTTGGAAAACTTTGTTTGTACGTTTGCATGTAAACTGAGAAAAACTGAGTTTCAGGCAGCCGACGCATTTTCTATGCGACTTGCACCTGCGTCAAAAGTGCGACCTATGTTCAAAAGAGAAAGTGATTTGTTGCTGGTGTTGCTAATTTCGGTATTCTGGTTGGCTAACGTGGGCTTGAGCTTCTCGTTACACTGCCACCTACAGGTTTGGCATGCTCTAGACCGCATGTATACACGGGTTCGTTACATTTTACTGAAAACTGGCAGGTGTGCATGATGTTATTTTTTAAACCGGATAGGATGAAATGTCCGTTTCTGGAAATAGCCGGCCACATGTAAACGTAGCCTCAGAGTTAGTTTAACACTGTAGAGCGGGACCACATGTATCTGAGGAGTTTGCTGTTTCTGTGCAGATGTAACTTGATCTTTTGAGATAAATTTGCTGATTAAAATGGGAAAGCATAAAAACACAAGGTGCAAATGGCCGACCAGCAGTTGTGATATTTTTTGAGGACAGTCAATATTTTCCGCTGCGATGGTCAGTGTCGATCCGTCAGGAGTCGATGGTTCTGTCCTCAGGGAAGATCCCAGTGAAACCAGTTTAGACGAGCTCTGTGATGCAGAGACAGCGGGAGTTGTGCTGTGGATCAGGGTTAGATGTGTGTGATTATTGACCGCTGAGGCGTCAGGATGAGCGTGAGGATGAGTGTGGATGTTCCCGCGGGATTGACGGATCTCCTGAAGGGATACACCCTGGAGGTTCTGAAGCAGAAGCCCGTGGACCTGCTGGAGTTCGCGGTTCAGCACTTCACCAGCCTGAGGGAGCGCAGGAGCTTTACCATCAGGAGCAGATCCCCGGTGACCCGCGGAGTGGCCTTCGACCAGGACTCCGCTCCCACCGACGAGGAGGAGGAGGAACACGGAGAAGAGGAGGAGGAACACGGAGAAGAGAAGGAGGAACACGGAGAAGAGGAGGAGGAACACGGAGAAGAGGAGGAGGAGGAAGAGGAGGAGGAGGAAGAGGAGGAAGATGACTTTCCAGATGATTTCACTTTCAAAGGTGGGACTTATAAAGATATGAACTGATGCGTGACTGTATCAGTTCAATTCGAAATTGCTTTATTGGCATGACTGTAAATAATACAGTATTTAGCTTGGAATACATAGAATAATAATGAAAATACAAACAAATATAACAATAGAAGAACTTTTTATAACATAACTTCAATTTAACAGTGAAACAAATAAGAAAATGTGTGAACATTTCATCCCACTGTCTGTCGATAATAAACGATTTGAAACTTCCAGACTTTTGTCGAGCGAAAGGTTGTTTACACACTCATTTATTCCTCACAGTTGTTAGTTGTGATGTCAGCTCTCACTATATGCGGATGAAATATGATCAGATGTGTCAGACACTCTCAGAACATGTGAAACTCAGTCTGTAGATGATGGGCACAGTCAATGCTTTTCATTTGCTCCTGTTTTCTTTTTCAATGATTGTATGAGACAGTGACCCATATTTCTCTCTGTCTCTCTCTCTCCCTCTCTCTCTCTCTCTCTCTCTCTCTCTCTCTCTCTCTCTCTCTCTCTCTCTCTCTCTCTCTCTCTCTCTCTCTCTCTCTCTCTCTCTCTCTCTGTAAGCTCCTCCTCCTAGTAAATGCAACAGACGGGTATCAGGTAAAGTGTTTCTCCGTGTGTCTAATTATTGTTATGTATGTTAATTATGTTATTATAGTATTTTCTTCATTTTGAATGTATGTTTAATTTGATACTTTTTGAGTCAATTTTAATTCTAGTCATTTAGTTGTTTTTGCCATTTGTATTTTCTAAATGTCTCTAAAGTTTGTATGAATGTTTTATCAGTTTTAGTTATTCTAGTACTTCAAGGTAAACAAACTGAACGGAAAAAAGGAGAAATGTTGCCTTGCCAACGAGATGAAAAACTGTTTTCCTCAGTCGCTTTGGTGCAGTTGTGCAGTTAGGCAGTTGTGCAGTTGTGCAGTTGTGCAGTTGTGCAGTTGTGCAGTTGTGCAGTTGTGCAGTTGTGCAGTTAGGCAGTTGTGCAGTTGTGCAGTTGTGCAGTTGTGCAGTTGTGCAGTTAGGCAGTTGTGCAGTTGTGCAGTTAGGCAGTTGTGCAGTTAGGCAGTTGTGCAGTTAGGCAGTTGTGCAGTTGTGCAGTTGTGCAGTTAGGCAGTTGTGCAGTTGTGCAGTTGTGCAGTTGTGCAGTTAGGCAGTTGTGCAGTTGTGCAGTTGTGCAGTTAGGCAGTTGTGCAGTTGTGCAGTTGTGCAGTTGTGCAGTTGTGCAGTTAGGCAGTTGTGCAGTTGTGCAGTTGTGCAGTTAGGCAGTTGTGCAGTTATGCAGTTGTGCAGTTGTGCAGTTAGGCAGTTGTGCAGTTGTGCAGTTGTGCAGTTGTGCAGTTAGGCAGTTGTGCAGTTGTGCAGTTGTGCAGTTAGGCAGTTGTGCAGTTGTGCAGTTGTGCAGTTGTGCAGTTAGGCAGTTGTGCAGTTGTGCAGTTAGGCAGTTGTGCAGTTGTGCAGTTGTGCAGTTAGGCAGTTGTGCAGTTGTGCAGTTGTGCAGTTGTGCAGTTAGGCAGTTGTGCAGTTAGGCAGTTGTGCAGTTGTGCAGTTAGGCAGTTGTGCAGTTGTGCAGTTGTGCAGTTGTGCAGTTGTGCAGTTAGGCAGTTGTGCAGTTAGGCAGTTGTGCAGTTGTGCAGTTGTGCAGTTGTGCAGTTGTGCAGTTGTGCAGTTAGGCAGTTGTGCAGTTAGGCAGTTGTGCAGTTGTGCAGTTAGGCAGTTGTGGAGTTGTGCAGTTGTGCAGTTGTGCAGTTAGGCAGTTGTGCAGTTAGGCAGTTGTGCAGTTATGCAGTTGTGCAGTTGTGCAGTTAGGCAGTTGTGCAGTTAGGCAGTTGTGCAGTTGTGCAGTTAGGCAGTTGTGCAGTTGTGCAGTTGTGCAGTTAGGCAGTTGTGCAGTTAGGCAGTTGTGCAGTTAGGCAGTTGTGTAGTTGTGCAGTTGTGCAGTTAGGCAGTTGTGCAGTTGTGCAGTTGTGCAGTTGTGCAGTTGTGCAGTTGTGCAGTTGTGCAGTTAGGCAGTTGTGCAGTTGTGCAGTTAGGCAGTTGTGCAGTTAGGCAGTTGTGCAGTTGTGCAGTTGTGCAGTTGTGCAGTTAGGCAGTTGTGCAGTTGTGCAGTTGTGCAGTTGTGCAGTTGTGCAGTTAGGCAGTTGTGCAGTTGTGCAGTTAGGCAGTTGTGCAGTTGTGCAGTTGTGCAGTTAGGCAGTTAGGCAGTTGTGCAGTTGTGCAGTTAGGCAGTTGTGCAGTTGTGCAGTTGTGCAGTTGTGCAGTTGTTGTGCAGTTAGGCAGTTGTGCAGTTGTGCAGTTGTGCAGTTGTGCAGTTAGGCAGTTGTGCAGTTAGGCAGTTGTGCAGTTAGGCAGTTGTGCAGTTAGGCAGTTGTGCAGTTAGGCAGTTGTGCAGTTAGGCAGTTGTGCAGTTAGGCAGTTGTGCAGTTAGGCAGTTGTGCAGTTAGGCAGTTGTGCAGTTGTGCAGTTAGGCAGTTGTGCAGTTGTGCAGTTGTGCAGTTGTGCAGTTGTGCAGTTAGGCAGTTGTGCAGTTAGGCAGTTGTGCAGTTAGGCAGTTGTGCAGTTGTGCAGTTGTGCAGTTAGGCAGTTGTGCAGTTAGGCAGTTGTGCAGTTAGGCAGTTGTGCAGTTAGGCAGTTGTGCAGTTGTGCAGTTGTGCAGTTGTGCAGTTAGGCAGTTGTGCAGTTGTGCAGTTGTGCAGTTGTGCAGTTGTGCAGTTGTGCAGTTAGGCAGTTGTGCAGTTGTGCAGTTAGGCAGTTGTGCAGTTGTGCAGTTGTGCAGTTGTGCAGTTAGGCAGTTGTGCAGTTGTGCAGTTGTGCAGTTGTGCAGTTAGGCAGTTGTGCAGTTGTGCAGTTGTGCAGTTGTGCAGTTGTGCAGTTGTGCAGTTGTGCAGTTGTGCACCAAAGTACCAAAGCAATCAAAAATGCAACCAAAAAATTAATGTACTAAAGCAATCGCAACTTGTTCAAAAGAATGAGAAACTGCTTTTATGATGTGCACAAGTGACTAGATGATGTGGAGGTTGAACTGGTAGTTTTGAGGATTTCATTTCTGATCTGAGAAATGCACCAAAGCGACTGAGAAAACTGTATATTATCTTATCCGCACACACCGACACGAGCACTCGGCGCTCTGACCGCACTGACATCATTCACAGATATTTACTTTTGAGAGATGAACTGAGGACGTTGAGCAGGAGACTGGCTTTGGCAGGTAATCCGGGTGTTCAGCTGTTTGTACGAATTGTTTCGAGAAATGCACTTACTGTTGAGCACATGCCGAGGATGATTCCAGAAATGTACCAAACCGACTGAGAAAAACTGTATTTGTTTTAATGAAGCCCTGTCGTGTCTTGAGCTGTTAGTCGTGTGTGTGTGAGACACTGATTGTGTTCCTCAGTGTGTGCGGAGGCGTATAACCCTGATGAAGATGAAGACGAGGACGAGGCCGGCGAGTCGAAGGTCGTTCACTATAAAACAGAGGCTCAGCGTCAGCGTCTGCGGGAGGCCTGCAGGGACATACTACTGTTCAAAACACTGGAGCAGGTGAATATCAGCCTTCACACACTGGACACCCGGGACACCAGCGCATGTGTGACGCCTGTCTGTCTGTCTGTCTGTTTCAGGATCAGTTCGCTGAGGTGTTAGACAGCATGTTTGAGGTGCTGGTCAAACCACACGACAGCATCATCAATCAGGGGGACGATGGCGATAACTTCTACGTCATCGAGAGGTGAGACGATCCTCTCAATGACACCCGTCTGTCTCTCTGCCACCCGTCTGTCTCTCTGACACCCGTCTGTCTCTCCGACACCCGTCTGTCTCTCTGACAACCGTCTGTCTCTGTGACTCCCGTCTGTCTCTCTGCCACCCGACTGTCTCTCTGACACCCGTCTGTCTCTCTGCCACCCGACTGTCTCTCTGACACCCGTCTGTCTCTCCGACACCCGTCTGTCTCTCTGACAACCGTCTGTCTCTGTGACTCCCGTCTGTCTCTCTGCCACCCGTCTGTCTCTTTGCCACCCGTCTGTCTCAATGACACCCGTCTGTCTCTCTGCCACCCACCTGTCTCTCTGCCACCCGCCTGTCTCTCTGCCACCCGTCTGTCTTTCCGACACCCGTCTGTCTCTCTGACACCCGTCTGTCTCTCCGACACCCGTCTGTCTCTCTGACAACCGTCTGTCTCTGTGACTCCCGTCTGTCTCTCTGCCACCCGTCTGTCTCTCTGCCACCCGTCTGTCTCAATGACACCCGTCTGTCTCTCTGCCACCCGCCTGTCTCTCTGCCACCCGCCTGTCTCTCTGCCACCTGTCTGTCTTTCCGACACCCGTCTGTCTCTCTGACAACCGTCTGTCTCTCCGACACCCGTCTGTCTCTCTGCCACCCGTCTGTCTCTCTCCCACCCGTCTGTCTCAATGACACCTGTCTGTCTCTCTGCCACCCGCCTGTCTCTCCAACACCCGTCTGTCTCTCCGACACCCGTCTGTCTCTCTGACAACCGTCTGTCTCTGTGACTCCCGTCTGTCTCTCTGCCACCCATCTGTCTCTCTCCCACCCGTCTGTCTCAATGACACCCGTCTGTCTCTCTGCCACCCGTCTGTCTCTCTGCCACCCGTCTGTCTCTCTGACACCCGTCTGTCTCTCTGACACCCGTCTGTCTCTCTGCCACCCGTCTGTCTCTCTGCCACCCGTCTGTCTCTCTGCCACCCGTCTGTCTCTCTGTCAACCGTCTGTCTCTCTGACAACCGTCTGTCTCTCTGACAACCGTCTTTCTCTCTGCCACCCGTCTGTCTCTCTGAACCCCGTCTGTCTCTCTGACAACCGTCTGTCTCTCTGCCACCCGTCTGTCTCTCTGACACCCGTCTGTCTCTCTGCCACCCGTCTGTCTCTCTGCCACCCGTCTGTCTCTCTGACACCCGTCTGTCTCTCTGACAACCGTCTGTCTCTCTGCCACCCGTCTATCTCTCTGACAACCGTCTGTCTCTCTGCCACCCGTCTGTCTCTCTGACAACCGTCTGTCTCTCTGACAACCGTCTGTCTCTCTGACAACCGTTGTCTGTGACACCCGTCTGTCTCTCTGACAACCGTCTGTCTCTCTGACAACCGTCTGTCTCTCTGACAACCGTTGTCTGTGACACCCGTCTGTCTCTCTAACCGTCTGTCTCTCTGACCGTCTGTCTCTCTGACCGTCTGTCTCTCTGCCACCCGTCTGTCTCTCTGCCACCCGTCTGTCTCTCTGACCCCCGTCTGTCTCTGTGACACCTGTCTGTCTCTCTGCAGGGGTGTGTTTGATATCTTGATCCAGAAGGACGGCGTCAGCTGCTGTGTGGGTCGCTATGATAATAAAGGCAGCTTCGGTGAACTTGCCCTCATGTACAACACGCCGCGGGCCGCCACCATCAGGGCTGCTCAGGAGGGGGCGCTGTGGGCACTGGTGAGGTCACTTCCTTGCTCTGCAGCTTCAGCTTCCTGTGTTTTGCTCTTCACACATTTCTCAACACTTTTTCAAAAACCTTTCCCAACTTTCAGCTCGGCACAGCAAAAACTGCATTCGTGTCTCGGATCCAGAAAACTAGTCAAGTCAAGTCAAGTCAAGAATATTTGTATAGCGCTTTTCACAATACAGATTGTATCAAAGCAGCTTCACAGTATTAAAATAAAATAATAATAAAACGTCCATGTTTGGTAATGCTAATCAATAGTGATATTGATTGATTCATTCAATTGAATATCCCCAAACTAGCCAAGTTTGTTGCTCATAAAACTCTAAAACACTAACAAAACTGAGTACAATTTCTAGACTGCTGTTGTGCTTCACTGCGTATTGATGAATGAGTCCTAGAAGCCCTATTTAAACAATCTAAAGTGCACTCAGGGCGTGTCTGAATCCACTTTTGCTAGTTTAACGACGGGACAAATGGTCGGCGCTCCCGGCGCATGGTCTAAAAGGGTCTTCCCTATTCTCCTAATGAGTAATGTGTGTGTGTTGTCTCTATTCTCTTCATGAGTAATGTGTGTGTGTCGTCTCTATTCTCTTCATGAGTAATGTGTGTGTTTTGTCTCTATTCTCTTAATGAGTAATGGGTGTGTTTTGAGCGTGACGTGCAATAAACCAATCAGAGTCTCATCTCACATTCCCTTTAAAGGCCAGTTGCGCTCACGCCATGGCGGATTCGCTATTTACACGGCGGAATTTGCAAGCGGAAAAGACTGAACGCTTCTTTAGCGAGGAAACGGATCTGCTCATGCGCGAGGTTAAAGTGTTAAAGGTTCTCTTGCTCAGATGGACGAACGTGAAATATGCTTGATGCTAGCTCTGTGATATAAGTTTGCCAAACATCAGCATGATTTTGAGGTGGAGGAGGACGAAAAGTCCCATCATTGTAGCCTGTGCATTTACTTCCTTTATTGTGTGCGAGAGAGATCTCAGGACTGGCGGGAGCATATTATATTGGCTTTAACGAGGAGCAGTGGGTCTGAAATTTTAGAATGAGCAAGCCAACCTTTGATATGTTGATATGCGTCAACGTTTGTCCACATTCCTCTCTTACGATGTTTCCTCGGGCCATCTGTCCCTTTGCAGATGCGCGTCTGGGTTTCTCTCGTCATTTAACCGCGGAGACGTTGCCTATAATGCCTCAGAAACCGATCTGCGTGTTTACATGACAGTTGCATTGGCACATATCTGATTTATATCTGATTTATTTTCACATGTGAATGAGCCCTGAAACCGATCTCGAAATATCCGAATGCATGCGTTTTTTTTACTGTTTACACGGTCGTCATAGAATACATCCGATCTGTGCCACATATGAGCAAAAAATCGTAATTGGGTCAGATTTCACTGACAGTGTAAACGAGGCCTAACTGGACTTTTCTAGTTAGCACAAACAATGATAAAAGACATTTTAGTCTGACATTGTCGTGTGTGTGTGTGTGTGTGTGTGTGTGTGTGTGTGTGTTTGTTTTTTGGAAGGGGGGGGGGGGGGGGGCGACATTGGGTATGTCAAAAGGGAGGCCCACTGTCTTAGACTTTGAAAACCCCTGATCTACGGGACAAAGTGTACGCGCGTTGTGGACCCGCCTATAGGCAGACATTACTAACACGCTCTTTAAAGAACAAAACAAATATTGCGTCATTGACTTTAGAGCAATGCGTTCGAACACACACTCGTTCTCAGACCAGCAGCCCATGGGCCACAGATGGGAGCAAATGCATTTGCTATTTAAACAATGTGGAGCAGGACGTGAAAATGAAAACTGCGTCAGGCTGAAACTAGCAAAAAAACACATGCATCGGGTGTACGATAGGGCCCTGCATTCATGTCTCGAATCAAACTCAAGCTTCCAGAACACTCGCAAAGTTTGACGCTCATAAAACAATAATCTAAAACACTAACCGAACTGAGTAAAATTGCTAGTCTGCTGTTGCAGAGTCCTGGTCCTGGAGTCCGCTGGTACCTGTGTCTAAAACGGGTGGATTGTGTGACATTCCTAAAATTCACGGGCAGGGATGCGGGCGGATAATTAACTCCTTGCGGGCGGGTAGTAGCGGATGAAAAATGTGCGCAATATTTGTGTCTAAATTATTATTGCACATACGCAACAACGATATGACCTGTGGACCCATCACGTCACCACTGGCAATGATTGCGCGGAATGTTCTCTCCATCCCAGCATCGAGCGCTGCGAGTGAGAGAGGCTTTTCCACAGCTGGATTTGTTATTCATGAACGGAGAACGCAACTTAAACCTGGGACTGTGGACGATATCCTTTTCCTGCACAGAAACCTTAAGGGAAAGTAAATGCATAGGCATAAGCTATTGTTTGTGAGCGACAGGCTCAGATAGGGTGTATTTTTTTCCTGTTCTTTTTTTTTTCACAGGTCTTTTTGCACGTTATCAGGTTCCATAGCCAAGTCAAGTCAAGTCATCTTTATTTATATAGCGCTTTTTACAATACAGATTGTATCAAAGCAGCTTCACAGTGATAACATGAAAATAATACAAAAAATAATTTCATCATCGTCCACCTTAAGGCAGATCTATAATATTGTTGAATATTAAATGTCCCCAACTAAGCAAGCCAGAAGGTAAGGCAACAGCGGCAAGGAACCAAAA
The DNA here is from genome assembly GCA_033366665.1 of Phoxinus dragarum. Classification (NCBI taxonomy): domain Eukaryota; kingdom Metazoa; phylum Chordata; class Actinopteri; order Cypriniformes; family Leuciscidae; genus Phoxinus; species Phoxinus dragarum. Next base: position 65,857 of record JARPMJ010003625.1, read on the forward strand.
CTCCATCAGGAACAGAATGGAGAAAAAAACCTTGGGAGAACCCAGGCTCAGTCGGGGGTCCAGTTCTCCTCTGGCCAATGAGTGAACAGTGTGTGAAGTTCAGAATGAATCAGAGTATTTGTCCAGTTCCGGTTGGTTGAAGTCGGAGTGGAGAGGAGGAGAGACTGGTTGACACTTCAGGTCAGCGGCGTCGTCGTGTCCTGGCGCTGGTCCTTCATCAGATCTGGATACGGCCTGGTTCCGGTGGACAGCAGTAAACCTCGGGATAGACAGAGAGACTAATATTAGCGTAGACGCCATCCTTCTTATGATGTACCAAGTACATCAGGATTACGGGAAGTGTTCCCGGTCCCGGCTGTTCTAAACTATGCAGCCTAATTATAGAAGTCTATAATGTGTTATGTGTATGCTAGGCCGAAGAGAGATGTGTTTTTAGTCTAGATTTGAACTGACAGAGTGTGTCTGCTTCCCGGACAATGTTAGGAAGACTGTTCCAAAGTTTTGGTGCTAAATAGGAAAAGGATCTACCGCCAGCAGTCGATTCTGATATTCTAGGTATTATTAACTGGCCGGAGTTTTGAGATGGCAGTAGACGTGAAGGACTATAATGCGTTAAGAGCTCGCTCAAGTACTGCGGAGCTAAACCATTTAGTGCTTTCTAAGTGATCAGCAATATTTTAACATTTATACGATTTAATAGGCAGCCAATGCAGTGTTGACAGAACGGGGCTAATATGGTCATACTTCCTGGTTCTAGTAAGAACTCGAGCTGCTGCGTTTTGAACTAGCTGTAGTTTGTTTATTAAGCGTGCAGGGCAACCACCCAGTAGAGCATTACAATAATCTAGCCTTGAGGTCATAAACGCATGAACTAATTGTTCTGCATTTGTCATTGAGAGCATATGACGTAATTTAGATATATTTTTAAGATGGAAGAAAGCGGTTTTACAGATACTAGACACATGACTTTCAAATGAAAGATTGGTATCAAAGAGCACACACACACACACACACACACACACACACGGGGTCCTAACCGACGACGAAGACTTAACAGAGCAGCCATCAAGTGTTAGACAGTACTCTAGGTTATTACGTGTGGAAGTTTTTTGTCCAATAATTAGAATCTCTGTTTTTTCTGAATTTAGTAGTAGGAAATTACTAGTCATCCAGTTTTTATATCCGCTATGCATTCCGTTAATTTTGTGAATTGGTAGGTTTCGTTAGGTTTTGAAGAAATATACAGCTGAGTATCGTCGGCATAACAGTGAAAGCTAATTCCATGTTTCCTAATGATATCTCCTAATGGTAGCATGTACAGAGTGAACAGCAGCGGTCCTAGTACTGAGCCTTGTGGTACGTAGGCCACGTAGGCCTATTTAGGTGCTGAACGATGTGATGTAGGCTCGCTTTAATTGGAATGATTTTAGCGTGTGTGATTTATAGCGGGCATGGGTCGCGTAACGGGCCAAATATTAACAGGTCTGGGTGGGTGCGGATTTAATTTTGATATTATCATGGGTGACGGGTCGGATCTGGTGCTGAACTTTGCGGGCACGGGCGGGCAAGGGGCTCCAAAAATAGACCCGTGCAGGACTCTGTGCTGTTGTGCTTCACTGCATATTGATGAAGGAGTCCTAGTGATTGTGAAACACTGTGATTCTGTGCCGTCAGGACAGAGCCACGTTCCACAGACTCATCGTGAGGAATAATGCCAAGAAGAGGAAGATGTACGAGCGCTTCATCGAGAGCGTGCCGCTGCTCAAGTCCCTGCAGGTGCGTCGAGTCGAGACCTTCACTGCGCTTGTGCCGTTCGCTTCATGACCCTTTCTCTCTGTCTCTCTCTCTCAGCTCTCCGAGCGCATGAAGATCGTCGACGTCTTGGGGATGAAGAGCTTCAGAGATGGAGAGCTGATCATACGGCAGGTGCATTACCTTTGATTCTCCACCAGATTACCTTTACAGTTTTTCTCGATTGCTTAAACCAGGCTTTTGAACTAAAATTCAAAACCATAATGCCATTTTACAAAAAGCACACCAATTTCACTCAATTATAAACACTATTCCCTGGTTTTGACACATGAGTCGGATTTGTCACTGCAAATCCCAACACACAAATTCCTTCATTTCTCATTGCCTACACCATGTGGTCATTTAGAAATCACTCGCATTCAATATTGTTCACTCAAGTCAGCACAGCTTCAGCTCAGTAGCAGCACACAATTCCCCAGGTGAAAACACTAAGAGTCAAAATATGAACACACATCAATCAGATCCTTTAATAGATAGATAAAAGGGCCCAAATCAGTTTATTGAGTTTTGGAACAATGGAACCACAAAGAAATGAAGCAATAGGTCGAGGAGGGATAGGAAGAGGAGACAGAAGGGGAACGGGGACGGGGAAAAGCAATCTCGGATGAAATTCAAGCCACTTTAGTTGACCATGTCCTTGTCCATGGTAAGACTATGAGGGAGGCTGGGCAACGAGTACAGACAAATTTGAGTCGCTTCACCATCGCCTCCATCATCAGAACCTTCAGGGAATTGTGGTGGCAAACAAATTTCTATCGACAAACATTCTCTACCAAATTACCTTTCGTTTTTCTAAAAATTACCCTTGATTCTCCACCAACTTACATTTGATTTTCTACAAATTACCTATGATTCTCCACCAACTTACATTTGATTTTCTACAAATTACCTTTGATTCTCCATCAAATTACCTTTGATTTTATCACAAATTACCTGGATTTTCTCACAAGTTATCTTTGATTCTCTCACAAATTATCTTGGATTTTCTCACAATTTATCTTTGATTTTCTCACACATTATCTTTGATTTACTCACAAATTATCTTTGATTTTCTCACACATTATCTTTGATTTACTCACAAATTATCTTTGATTCTCTCACAAATTATCTTTGATTTTCTCACAATTTATCTTTGATTTTCTCACAAATTATCTTTGATTTACTCACAAATTATCTTTAATTTTCTCACACATTATCTTTGATTTACTCACAAATTATCTTTGATTCTCTCACAAATTATCTTTGATTTTCTCACAAATTATCTTTGATTTTCTCACAAATTATCTTTAATTTTCTCACACATTATCTTTAATTTTCTCACACATTATCTTTGATTTTCTCACAAATTATCTTTGATTCTCTCACAAATTATCTTTGATTTTCTCACAAATTATCTTTGATTTTCTACAAATTATCTTTGATTTTCTCACAAATTATCTTTGATTCTCTCACAAATTATCTTTGATTTTCTCACAAATTACCTTTGATTCTCTCACAAATTATCTTTGATTCTCTCACAAATTATCTTTGATTTTCTACAAATTACCTTTGATTCTCCACCAAATTATCTTTGAATCTCACAAATTACCTTTGATTTTCTCACAAATTATCTTTGATTTTCTCACAAATTACCTTTGATTTTCTCACAAATTATCTTTGATTTTCTCACAAATTATTTTTGATTTTCTCACAAATTATCTTTGATTTTATCACAAATTATCTTTGATTCTCACAAATTATCTTTGATTTTATCACAAATTATCTTTGATTCTCACAAATTACCTTTGATTTTCTCACAAATTATCTTTGATTTTCTCACAAATTATCTTTGATTCTCACAAATTATCTTGGATTTTCTCACAATTTATCTTTGATTTTCTCACAAATTATCTTTGATTTACTCACAAATTATCTTTGATTCTCTCACAAATTATCTTGGATTTTCTCACAAATTATCTTTGATTCTCTCACAAATTATCTTGGATTTTCTCAAATTATCTTTGATTTTCTCACAAATTATCTTTGATTCTCTCACAAATTATCTTTGATTTTCTACAAATTACCTTTGATTCTCCACCAAATTATCTTTGAATCTCACAAATTACCTTTGATTTTCTCACAAATTATCTTTGATTTTCTCACAAATTATCTTTGATTTTCTCACAAATTATCTTTGATTTTATCACAAATTATCTTTGATTCTCACAAATTACCTTTGATTTTCTCACAAATTATCTTTGATTTTCTCACAAATTATCTTTGATTCTCACAAATTATCTTGGATTTACTCACAATTTATCTTTGATTTTCTCACAAATTATCTTTGATTTACTCACAAATTATCTTTGATTCTCTCACAAATTATCTTGGATTTTCTCACAAATTATCTTTGATTCTCTCACAAATTATCTTGGATTTTCTCAAATTATCTTTGATTTTCTCACAAATTATCTTTGATTCTCACAAATTATCTTGGATTTTCTCACAATTTATCTTTGATTTTCTCACAAATTATCTTTGATTTTCTCAAATTATCTTTGATTTTCTCAAATTATCTTGGATTTTCTCAAATTATATTTTGATTTTTTCACAAATTATCTTGGATTTTCTCACAAATTATCTTTGAATTTCTCACAAATTATCTTTGAATTTCTCACAAATTATCTTGGATTTTCTCACAAATTATCTTTTGATTTTCTTACAAATTATCTTTGATTTTCTCACAAATTACCTTTGATTCTCCACCAAATTATCTTTGATTTTCACACAATTTATCTTTTATCTTGTCACAAATTATCTTTGATTTCCTCAATTTATCTTTGAATTTCTCACAAATTATCTTGGATTTTCTCACAAATTATCTTGGATTTTCTCACAAATTATCTTTGAATTTCTCACAAATGATCTTTGATTTTCTCAATTTATCTTTGATTTTCTCACAAATTATATTGGATTCTCTCACAAATTATCTTTGATTTTCTCACAAATTATCTTTGATTTTCTCACAAATTATCTTTGATTCTCACAAATTATCTTGGATTTTCTCACAATTTATCTTTGATTTTCTCACAAATTATCTTTGATTTTCTCAAATTATCTTTGATTTTCTCAAATTATCTTGGATTTTCTCAAATTATATTTTGATTTTTTCACAAATTATCTTGGATTTTCTCACAAATTATCTTTGAATTTCTCACAAATTATCTTTGAATTTCTCACAAATTATCTTGGATTTTCTCACAAATTATCTTTTGATTTTCTTACAAATTATCTTTGATTTTCTCACAAATTACCTTTGATTCTCCACCAAATTATCTTTGATTTTCACACAATTTATCTTTTATCTTGTCACAAATTATCTTTGATTTCCTCAATTTATCTTTGAATTTCTCACAAATTATCTTGGATTTTCTCACAAATTATCTTGGATTTTCTCACAAATTATCTTTGAATTTCTCACAAATGATCTTTGATTTTCTCAATTTATCTTTGATTTTCTCACAAATTATATTGGATTCTCTCACAAATTATCTTTGATTTTCTCACAAATTATCTTTGAGTTTCTCACAAATTATCTTTGATTTTCTCACAAATTATCTTTGAATTTCTCACAAATTATCTTTGATTTTCTCACAAATTATATTGGATTCTCTCACAAATTATATTGGATTCTCTCACAAATTATCTTTGAATTTCTCACAAATTATCTTGGATTTTCTCACAAATTATCTTTGAATTTCTCACAAATTATCTTTGAATTTCTCACAAATTATCTTTTGATTTTCTTACAAATTATCTTTGATTTTCTCACAAATTACCTTTGATTCTCCACCAAATTATCTTTGATTTTCACACAATTTATCTTTTATCTTGTCACAAATTATCTTTGATTTCCTCAATTTATCTTTGATTTTCTCACAAATTATATTGGATTTTCTCACAAATTATCTTGGATTTTCTCACAAATTATCTTTGATTTTCTTACAAATTATATTTTAATTTCTCACAAATTATCTTTTGATTTTCTCACAAATTATCTTGGATTTTCTCACAAATTATCTTGGATTTTCTCACAAATTATCTTTGAATTTCTCACAAATTATCTTGGATTTTCTTACAAATTATATTTTAATTTCTCACAAATTGTCTTTGATTTTCTCACAAAATGTTTTCATGTCTAATCAATTGAATTCATGAAACTTGAACAACTTTTTTTTTGCAACACTACAGTCCCATGAAATGTTCGATGTTTTCAGAAATTCTCTGTTGTGTTGAGGGTTATCAAAATTCACTGAAACTGAAAATAATAATTATAATAATAATAGTTATAAATAAGGTGTTGTGTGGTTCCTCAGGGAGATTCGGCCGACTGCTTCTACATCGTGGAGTCTGGAGAAGTCCGGATCATGATCAGGAGCAGAGTAAGAACATCACACACACACGGGCACTTGTGCTCGGCCCGGCTGGCGCTCACACACTCCTGTCTCCGCAGACTAGCGCAGGTCAGAGGTCAGGCCAGGAGCTGGAGGTGGCGCGCTGCACGCGGGGACAGTACTTCGGCGAGCTGGCGCTGGTCACCAATAAACCGCGAGCAGCGTCAGTGTACGCGGCGGGAGAGACCAGGTGTTTAGGTAAGAACACTCATTCGGCCCTTCAACCGCTGGTTTTCATGTAGAGATAGTTCGGGTTTGATACGCTATGAAGGTCTGATGTCCTCGACACACATACAGTCTGATTTATTCAGAAGTATGAGGTGTATAAAGTCGGGTGTAACGATACCCTCACGGTTCGACACATATCACGATATTGAACTCACGATACGATATTATTGCATATCATACAATACATATGATAATGGGTTAACAAAAATGTACTGTTGATTAAAATGCTAAATTTGATATTACGTTGTGTGTGTAAATGAATAGGCTTGGACAATGAACAATAGAGACACCAGAATAACAATATTCATGATTCTGAAGCTGAAAATACAGAATTATTTTAGATGAATATGTTTGCAATCTGTCACAGACTAGATATATTTAAAATAATGTAGGCCACTTTTACTGGTAAAAAGACATTTGGCATTATCAAGACCCACAAATATTCCCCCAGTGCATTATTATACATTACTACAGTAAACTACTGTATATAATGTTGAATATACTGACACTAAAACTCTGAAAACTAGATTTTTTTCTCTCACTATTCACAATACATATTGTTGCAGTTTTGTATTGTGATATATTGCGACACGATATATTGTTACACCGCTAATAATAATGCGTGCAGACATAAATACTGCAGATATACTCCACATATAATCCAATATTGTTTTATCGACCATTGAATTTAGCGATGCGCACACAGCCGTATTGCACCATCAGCCCATCAGGTGGCACTGTTTCTCGGCTGCTGCAGATGATGTTTTAAAATGGACATGAGGTCTTGATGCTAGAGCCGTTGCCCCAGCGAAATACAGATTATGAGCAGTTTTTACTGTAGTAATCGTTGTTTATGAACCACTAAACTTGGCATAATGAACCATTCACACTGTAGTCTTGCTCCTTGTGTTGGATTGGACATGACGCTTTACACTAGAGGCACTAACCAAATCCAGATATTGAGCACTATTTACTCTAGCAGTTTATTAATGTGGGATTATGCACAACAAATTAATTTTAAAAAAGTGCTCAAAATATTGTTAGTTAATACAAATGTTCATGTTCACACCGCATTAGTTAACAGATTTTGATTTGAATAATGTATTAGAAAATGTTAACATTGACTAAGAATAATAAATGCGGTAGAAGTGTTGTTTATTGTAAACTCATGTTAAATGAAAGCTTTAGTAAAGTGCTGCCATGACGGGAGCTGGTTCGACGGTGGCTGAGAAGTGCAATAAACAGAAACAAAATAAAGACTTTCTACGTTCAAGCAGATCATGAACTGTCTTCAGTCTCGTGTCCAGATTTGTGTCCGAATGGATTCATATTTATAGTGTAATATAATGACAGCATTGAAGACGAATCATGCTAATGTGACGTCAAACCAACATTATAAATCAAAATAACCTTCGTTAATGCAAAATCCTCATATGGGTGTTTATGGGTATTTCCTCCAATGGACCAATGAAATGGTATGAAGTTCAGCTAATCTCCTGTTACAAAATGCATCAACAAATACAGTCAATATAGGAGTTACATCACAGTATTACTTCAATATTTATATTTCATATACTGTACATATTAAATATGAGCATTTTACTGTTTATGATCACAGCTCATTAGTCAAGTCATCTTTATTTATATAGCGCTTTTTACAATACAGATTGTATCAAAGCAGCTTCACAGTGATAACATGAAAATAATACAAAAAACAATTTCATCATCGTCCACCTTTAAGGCAGATCTATAATATTGTTGAATATTAAATGTCCCCAACTAAGCAAGCCAGAAGGTAAGGCAACAGCGGCAAGGAACCAAAACTCCATCAGGGACAGAATGGAGAAAAAAACCTTGGGAGAACCCAGGCTCAGTCGGGGGCCAGTTCTCCTCTGGCCAATGAGTGAACAGTGTGTGAAGTTCAGATTGAATCAGAGTATTTGTCCAGTTCCGGTTGGTTGAAGTCGGAGTGGAGAGGAGGAGAGACTGGTTGACACTTCAGGTCAGCGGCGGCGTCGTCGTGTCCTGGCGCTGGTCCTTCATCAGATCTGGATACGGCCTGGTTCCGGTGGACAGCGGTAAACCTCGGGATAGACAGAGAGACTAATATTAGCGTAGACGCCATCCTTCTTATGATGTACCAAGTACATCTGGATTACGGGAAGTGTTCCCGGTCCCGGCTGTTCTAAACTATGCAGCCTAACATTGAGTTATAGAAGTCTATAATGTGTTATGTGTATGCTAGGCTGAAGAGATGTGTCTTTAGTCTAGATTTGAACTGACAGAGTGTGTCTGCTTCCCGGATGATGTTAGGAAGACTGTTCCAGAGTTTTGGTGCTAAGTAGGAAAAGGATCTACCGCCAGCAGTCGATTCTGATATTCTAGGTATTATTAACTGGCTGGAGTTTTGAGATCGCAGTAGACGTGAAGGACTATAATGCGTTAAGAGCTCGCTCAAGTACTGCGGAGCTAAACCATTTAGTGCTTTGTAAGTGATCAGCAATATTTTAAAATTTATACGATGTTTAATAGGCAGCCAATGCAGTGTTGACAGAACGGGGCTAATATGGTCATACTTCCTGGTTCTAGTAAGAACTCGAGCTGCTGCGTTTTGAACTAGCTGTAGTTTGTTTATTAAGCGTGCAGAGCAACCACCCAGTAGAGCATTACAATAATCTAGCCTTGAGGTCATAAACGCATGAACTAATTGTTCTGCATTTGTCATTGAGAGCATATGACGTAATTTAGATATATTTTTAAGATGGAAGAAAGCGGTTTTACAGATAATAGACACGTGACTTTCAAATGAAAGATTGGTATCAAAGAACACACACACACACACACACACACACGCACACACACACACAGGTTCCTAACCGACGACGAAGACTCAACAGAGCAGCATCAAGTGTTAGACAGTACTCTAGGTTATTACGTGTGGAAGTTTTTTGTCTAATAATTAGAATCTGTTTTTTCTGAATTTAGTAGTAGGAAATTACTAGTCATCCATTTTTTTATATCCGCTATGCATTCCGTTAATTTTGTGAATTGGTAGGTTTTGTTAGGTTTTGAAGAAATATACAGCTGAGTATCGTCGGCATAACAGTGAAAGCTAATTCCATGTTTCCTAATGATATCTCCTAATGGTAGCATATACAGAGTGAACAGCAGCGGTCCTAGTACTGAGCCTTGTGGTACGCCATACTGAACTTGTGATTGATAAGACATCTCTTCATTTACTGCTACAAACTGATAACGGTCAGATAAGTGTGATTTAAACCATGCTAGTGCAATTCCACTAATGCCAACATAATGTTCGAGTCTATTTAAAAGGATGTTGTGGTCAATGGTGTCAAATGCAGCACTAAGATCCAGTAACACTAATAGAGAGATACAACCACGATCGGATGATAAGAGCAAATCATTTGTACGAGTTCTTACTGTTTTACATTTTAAGTTGCTCATGCTAAATTGTGCAAAACATGAGATTCAACTTTTAAGGTGTGTGTTTGTGTGTGTGTGTGTGTCTCAGTGATCGACGTGCAGGCGTTCGAGCGTCTGCTGGGCTCCTGTAAGCAGATCCTGAAGAGGAACATCTGGCAGTACGAGCAGCAGCTGGAGGCCGTCTTCGGGTCCAGTGTCCACAACACACACTGAGAACACACACACACACACACAACACACTTGAGCAGCAGCTGGAGGCCGTCTTCGGGTCCAGTGTCCAGAACACACACTGAACACACACACACACACACAACACACTTGAGCAGCAGCTGGAGGCCGTCTTCGAGTCCAGTGTCCAGAACACACACTGAACACACACACACACACACAACACACTTGAGCAGCAGCTGGAGGCCGTCTTCGGGTCCAGTGTCCAGAACACACACTGAACACACACACACACACACAACACACTTGAGCAGCAGCTGGAGGCCGTCTTCGAGTCCAGTGTCCAGAACACACACTGAACACACACACACACACACAACACACTTGAGCAGCAGCTGGAGGCCGTCTTCGGGTCCAGTGTCCAGAACACACACTGAACACACACACACACACACAACACACTTGAGCAGCAGCTGGAGGCCGTCTTCGGGTCCAGTGTCCAGAACACACACTGAACACACACACACACACACACACACTTGAGCAGCAGCTGGAGGCCGTCTTCGGGTCCAGTGTCCAGAACACACACTGAGAACACACACACACACACACAACACACTTGAGCAGCAGCTGGAGGCCGTCTTCGGGTCCAGTGTCCAGAACACACACTGAGAACACACACACACACACACACACACACTTGAGCAGCAGCTGGAGGCCGTCTTCGAGTCCAGTGTCCAGAACACACACTGAGAACACACACACACACACACAACACACTTGAGCAGCAGCTGGAGGCCGTCTTCGGGTCCAGTGTCCAGAACACACACTGAGAACACACACACACACACACACACACTTGAGCAGCAGCTGGAGGCCGTCTTCGGGTCCAGTGTCCAGAACACACACTGAGAACACACACACACACACACAACACACTTGAGCAGCAGCTGGAGGCCGTCTTCGGGTCCAGTGTCCAGAACACACACTGAACACACACACACACACTTGAGCAGCAGCTGGAGGCCGTCTTCGGGTCCAGTGTCCAGAACACACACTGAACACACACCAGTTTTCGAACTGTACATTTAGTCTGCCGTTTCTTGTCTTGTCTGATGTTTGTTGTTGTATTTGAAACAGCAAAATACATTTTTCAACCCAAAAAATTAAATATTGCTATATAAAATATTGAGTTAGAAGCGCTGCAATCCTGACCTTCATTACTGCAAACATGATTTCCTGTAGTAACGGACACTAAAGCCTTGGTTACATTCTATTTGGATAGTCCACTTCAGATATTCTACTGATTCTGAGGAACTGTGCAGCTACATGCTAACTAGCTCTCATTGGAGGATTAGCAGCCCGTCTGTAGGAGGATCTCATTGGAGGATTAGCAGCCCGTCTGTAGGAGGATCTCATTGGAGGATTAGCAGCCCGTCAGTAGGAGGATCTCATTGGAGGATTAGCAGCCCGTCTGTAGGAGGATATCATTGGAGGATTAGCAGCCCGTCTGTAGGAGGATCTCATTGGAGGATTAGCAGCCCGTCTGTAGGAGGATCTCATTGGAGGATTAGCAGCCCGTCTGTAGGAGGATCTCATTGGAGGATTAGCAGCCCGTCAGTAGGAGGATCTCATTGGAGGATTAGCAGCCCGTCAGTAGGAGGATCTCATTGGAGGATTAGCAGCCCGTCAGTAGGAGGATCTCATTGGAGGATTAGTAGCCCGTCAGTAGGAGGATCTCATTGGAGGATTAGTAGCCCGTCAGTAGGAGGATCTCATTGGAGGATTAGCAGCCCGTCTGTAGGAGGATCTCATTGGAGGATTAGCAGCCCGTCTGTAGGAGGATCTCATTGGAGGATTAGCAGCCCGTCTGTAGGAGGATCTCATTGGAGGATTAGCAGCCCGTCAGTAGGAGGATCTCATTGGAGGATTAGCAGCCCGTCAGTAGGAGGATCTCATTGGAGGATTAGCAGCCCGTCTGTAGGAGGATCTCATTGGAGGATTAGCAGCCCGTCTGTAGGAGGATCTCATTGGAGGATTAGCAGCCCGTCAGTAGGAGGATCTCATTGGAGGATTAGCAGCCCGTCTGTAGGAGGATCTCATTGGAGGATTAGCAGCCCGTCTGTAGGAGGATCTCATTGGAGGATTAGCAGCCCGTCTGTAGGAGGATCTCATTGGAGGATTAGCAGCCCGTCTGTAGGAGGATCTCATTGGAGGATTAGCAGCCCGTCAGTAGGAGGATCTCATTGGAGGATTAGCAGCCCGTCTGTAGGAGGATCTCATTGGAGGATTAGCAGCCCGTCAGTAGGAGGATCTCATTGGAGGATTAGCAGCCCGTCTGTAGGAGGATCTCATTGGAGGATTAGCAGCCCGTCAGTAGGAGGATCTCATTGGAGGATTAGCAGCCCGTCAGTAGGAGGATCTCATTGGAGGATTAGCAGCCCGTCAGTAGGACAATCTCATTGGAGGATTAGCAGCCCGTCAGTAGGAGGATCTCATTGGAGGATTAGCGGCCCGTCTGTAGGAGGATCTCATTGGAGGATTAGCAGCCCGTCAGTAGGAGGATATCATTGGAGGATTAGCAGCCCGTCTGTAGGAGGATCTCATTGGAGGATTAGCAGCCCGTCAGTAGGAGGATCTCATTGGAGGATTAGCAGCCCGTCTGTAGGAGGATCTCATTGGAGGATTAGCAGCCCGTCTGTAGGAGGATCTCATTGGAGGATTAGCAGCCCGTCTGTAGGAGGATCTCATTGGAGGATTAGCAGCCCGTCTGTAGGAGGATCTCATTGGAGGATTAGCAGCCCGTCAGTAGGAGGATCTCATTGGAGGATTAGCAGCCCGTCAGTAGGAGGATCTCATTGGAGGATTAGCAGCCCGTCAGTAGGACAATCTCATTGGAGGATTAGCAGCCCGTCTGTAGGAGGATCTCATTGGAGGATTAGCAGCCCGTCTGTAGGAGGATCTCATTGGAGGATTAGCAGCCCGTCAGTAGGAGGATCTCATTGGAGGATTAGCAGCCCGTCTGTAGGAGGATCTCATTGGAGGATTAGCAGCCCGTCTGTAGGAGGATCTCATTGGAGGATTAGCAGCCCGTCTGTAGGAGGATATCATTGGAGGATTAGTAGCCCGTCTGTAGGAGGATATCATTGGAGGATTAGTAGCCCGTCTGTAGGAGGATCTCATTGGAGGATTAGCAGCCCGTCTGTAGGAGGATATCATTGGAGGATTAGTAGCCCGTCTGTAGGAGGATCTCATTGGAGGATTAGTAGCCCGTCAGTAGGAGGATATCATTGGAGGATTAGCAGCCCGTCTGTAGGAGGATCTCATTGGAGGATTAGCAGCCCGTCTGTAGGAGGATATCATTGGAGGATTAGTAGCCCGTCTGTAGGAGGATCTCATTGGAGGATTAGTAGCCCGTCTGTAGGAGGATCTCATTGGAGGATTAGTAGCCCGTCTGTAGGAGGATCTCATTGGAGGATTAGCAGCCCGTCTGTAGGAGGATCTCATTAGAGGATTAGTAGCCCGTCAGTAGGAGGATCTCATTGGAGGATTAGTAGCCCGTCTGTAGGAGGATCTCATTGGAGGATTAGTAGCCCGTCTGTAGGAGGATCTCATTGGAGGATTAGCAGCCCGTCAGTAGGAGGATCTCATTGGAGGATTAGCAGCCCGTCAGTAGGAGGATCTCATTGGAGGATTAGCAGCCCGTCAGTAGGAGGATCTCATTGGAGGATTAGCAGCCCGTCAGTAGGAGGATCTCATTGGAGGATTAGCAGCCCGTCAGTAGGAGGATCTCATTGGAGGATTAGCAGCCCGTCAGTAGGAGGATCTCATTGGAGGATTAGTAGCCCGTCTGTAGGAGGATCTCATTGGAGGATTAGTAGCCCGTCTGTAGGAGGATCTCATTGGAGGATTAGCAGCCCGTCTGTAGGAGGATCTCATTAGAGGATTAGTAGCCCGTCAGTAGGAGGATCTCATTGGAGGATTAGTAGCCCGTCTGTAGGAGGATCTCATTGGAGGATTAGCAGCCCGTCTGTAGGAGGATCTCATTGGAGGATTAGCAGCCCGTCAGTAGGAGGATCTCATTGGAGGATTAGCAGCCCGTCTGTAGGAGGATCTCATTGGAGGATTAGTAGCCCGTCAGTAGGAGGATCTCATTGGAGGATTAGCAGCCCGTCTGTAGGAGGATCTCATTGGAGGATTAGCAGCCCGTCAGTAGGAGGATCTCATTGGAGGATTAGCAGCCCGTCAGTAGGAGGATCTCATTGGAGGATTAGCAGCCCGTCAGTAGGAGGATCTCATTGGAGGATTAGCAGCCCGTCAGTAGGAGGATCTCATTGGAGGATTAGCAGCCCGTCAGTAGGAGGATCTCATTGGAGGATTAGTAGCCCGTAACTCTTATTCTGCTGGTCCCAACAGATATTCTACTGACTATAAGTAACTTGGCAACTACACGTCTACTTATTCTCCGAACCCTAACCTGACAATCTACTAATCCTCCACTGAGAGCTAGTTGACATGTAGCTGCACAGTTACTCAGTAGACTACTCCAACAGTCCACTTTAGACAGTGCATTTCAACCCAGATTCCCAGATCCTCATCCCGATAAATCTGCTAAACACTGATTTAATTGATTTCTGTGCCATTTCTGATGAATAAACGCTGAAAGAGTGACAACAAAAGCTTTATGTACTTTTTTTTTATTTGAGTAAGAAAATTTGAAGTGCCCGCAACAAACCCAGCGAAGAGCTGCCAGCCCGAAGTCTCGAGTATTTACAACACAAAAGCGTTCTGATTCTGCACACATGCCTCCAGATCCTGGAGGTGAAGCCGACTCTTCCCTCTCGCCAGGGGTTTAAATATTTAAAATATTTACAGTCCGGCAAACCAGAAACTCCATGATCCTGTCGGTTTGCCGTCGGAGACGATCCCAATGTTCAATCCTCTACGGGGACCACATGACCAGTTAAAAACACATATTTATGTTACAATAACTTCTATGATTCGCTCTTCAAAAAATAGACTCAAAATCAACAAATGAAGAAAATGTCACTTGTCGCTCTGTGATTTTTCTTTTTTCACCCAGTTTCCATGAACAGAACTGCAGTTGATGAATAAATACAAGCAGGGCAGAGTGTGTGTGATGACGATGAGTGTGTGTGATCACACAGAGGTGATGACGATCATGAGGTCCGTGATGAGTGTGTGAGGAGAGTGTGAGGTCCGGGATGAGAGTGTGTGTGATGACGATCATGAGGTGCGGGATGAGAGTGTGTGTGAGGAGAGTGTGTGGTCCGGGATGAGAGAGAGTGGGTGTGAGGAGAGTGTGTGTGATCACACAGAAGTGATGACAATCATCAGGTCCAGGATGAGAGAGAGTGTGTGTGATCACACAGAGGTGATGACGATCATCAGGTCCGGGATGAGAGTGTGTGTGTGAGGAGAGTGTGTGTGATCACACAGAGGTGATAACGATCATCAGGTGCGGGGAGATGCTGGAGATCTGGCTCAGCAGGTCCGGGGCCAGGCGGGACAGGTGACTCTCAGAGAACTCGCAAGGCGGGAAGATTTGCAGCACATACGCCGGCTGCGCAGGGAGGAAAACAGTAAAAAATACATCATAAAAGTGCATTTATCCATCATAAAAGTGCATCTGTCCATCATAAAAGTGCATTTATCCATCATAAAAGTGCATTTATCCATCATAAAAGTGCATCTGTCCATCATAAAAGTGCATTTATCCATCATAAAAGTGCATTTATCCATCATAAAAGTGCATCTGTCCATCACTTTTATGGACTTCAAAACAGAAAAGGCCATTCGCTGCCATTATAAAGCTTGGAAGAGCCAGGACATTTTTTAATATAACTCAGATTGAGTTCGTCTGAGAGAAGAATGTCATATACACTAGGACGAGTTGAGGGATGTCATATGCACTAGGACAGGTTGAGGGATGTCATATACACTAGGACAGGTTGAGGGATGTCATATACACTAGGACAGGTTGAGGGATGTCATATACACTAGGACAGGTTGAGGGATGTCATATACACTAGGACAGGTTGAGGGATGTCATATACACTAGGACAGGTTGAGGGATGTCATATACACTAGGACAGGTTGAGGGATGTCATATACACTAGGACAGGTTGAGGGATGTCATATACACTAGGACGGGTTGAGGGATGTCATATACACTAGGACAGGTTGAGGGATGTCATATACACTAGGATGGGTTGAGGGATGTCATATACACTAGGATGGGTTGAGGGATGTCATATACACTAGGATGGGTTGAGGGATGTCATATGCACTAGGATGGGTTGAGGGATATCATATACACTAGGATGGGTTGAGGGATGTCATATGCACTAGGATGGGTTGAGGGATATCATATGCACTAGGATGGGTTGAGGGATGTCATATACACTAGGATGGGTTGAGGGATGTCATATGCACTAGGATGGGTTGAGGGATATCATATACACTAGGATGGGTTGAGGGATGTCATATGCACTAGGACGGGTTGAGGGATGTCATATACACTAGGATGGGTTGAGGGATGTCATTTACACTAGGATGAGTTGAGGGATGTCATATACACTAGGATGGGTTGAGGGATGTCATATACACTAGGACGGGTTGAGGGATGTCATATACACTAGGATGGGTTGAGGGATGTCATATACACTAGGACGGGTTGAGGGATGTCATATACACTAGGACGGGTTGAGGGATGTCATATACACTAGGATGAGTTGAGGGATGTCATATACACTAGGATGGGTTGAGGGATGTCATATACACTAGGACGGGTTGAGGGATGTCATATACACTAGGATGAGTTGAGGGATGTCATATACACTAGGATGAGTTGAGGGATGTCATATACACTAGGATGGGTTGAGGGATGTCATATACACTAGGATGAGTTGAGGGATGTCATATGCACTAGGACGGGTTGAGGGATGTCATATGCACTAGGACGGGTTGAGGGATGTCATATACACTAGGATGGGTTGAGGGATGTCATATACACTAGGACGGGTTGAGGGATGTCATATACACTAGGATGAGTTGAGGGATGTCATATACACTAGGATGGGTTGAGGGATGTCATATACACTAGGATGAGTTGAGGGATGTCATATACACTAGGATGGGTTGAGGGATGTCATATACACTAGGATGGGTTGAGGGATGTCATATACACTAGGATGGGTTGAGGGATGTCATATACACTAGGACGGGTTGAGGGATGTCATATACACTAGGATGAGTTGAGGGATGTCATATACACTAGGATGAGTTGAGGGATGTCATATACACTAGGACGAGTTGAGGGATGTCATATACACTAGGATGGGTTGAGGGATGTCATATACACTAGGATGGGTTGAGGAATGTCATATACACTAGGACGGGTTGAGGGATGTCATATACACTAGGATGGGTTGAGGGATGTCATATACACTAGGATGGGTTGAGGGATGTCATATACACTAGGATGGGTTGAGGGATGTCATATACACTAGGATGGGTTGAGGGATGTCATATACACTAGGATGGGTTGAGGGATGTCATATACACTAGGACGAGTTGAGGGATGTCATATACACTAGGATGGGTTGAGGGATGTCATATACACTAGGACGGGTTGAGGAATGTCATATACACTAGGATGGGTTGAGGGATGTCATATACACTAGGACGAGTTGAGGGATGTCATATACACTAGGATGGGTTGAGGGATGTCATATACACTAGGACGGGTTGAGGGATGTCATATACACTAGGATGGGTTGAGGGATGTCATATACACTAGGATGGGTTGAGGGATGTCATATACACTAGGATGGGTTGAGGGATGTCATATACACTAGGATGGGTTGAGGGATGTCATATACACTAGGATGGGTTGAGGGATGTCATTTACACTAGGATGGGTTGAGGGATGTCATATACACTAGGATGGGTTGAGGGATGTCATATACACTAGGATGGGTTGAGGGATGTCATATACACTAGGACGGGTTGAGGGATGTCATATACACTAGGATGGGTTGAGGGATGTCATATACACTAGGATGGGTTGAGGGATGTCATATACACTAGGACGGGTTGAGGGATGTCATATACACTAGGATGGGTTGAGGGATGTCATATACACTAGGATGGGTTGAGGGATGTCATATACACTAGGATGGGTTGAGGGATGTCATATACACTAGGACGGGTTGAGGGATGTCATATACACTAGGATGGGTTGAGGGATGTCATATACACTAGGATGGGTTGAGGGATGTCATATACACTAGGATGGGTTGAGGGATGTCATATACACTAGGATGGGTTGAGGGATGTCATATACACTAGGATGGGTTGAGGGATGTCATATACACTAGGATGGGTTGAGGGATGTCATATACACTAGGATGGGTTGAGGGATGTCATATACACTAGGATGGGTTGAGGGATGTCATATACACTAGGATGGGTTGAGGGATGTCATATACACTAGGATGGGTTGAGGGATGTCATATACACTAGGATGAGTTGAGGGATGTCATATACACTAGGATGGGTTGAGGGATGTCATATACACTAGGATGGGTTGAGGGATGTCATATACACTAGGATGGGTTGAGGGAGAGTAAATCATGGGCTAGTTTTCCTGAAGACAACACCTGAGCATGAAGGGCTTCGCTGCAGGAGGAGCACGCACCTGATTGGAGCCGGGGTTGGGCACGTTGATGATTCCCGCCGCTAGTTTGGCCTGCAGGTAATTGATGAAGGGCAGATTTGAGCGCCTGCGTTTGGTTCAACACGTCATCCTGGTTGACGCCACACGGCATGGCCAACAGCAGGCAGAAATCACTCTCCCCCTGACAACACAACACAACATCTCACAAGAGTTTCCACAGCTCACATTCGGTCTGCTCTTCTCCATCGGTCTTTAGTGTAATGTTGCTGTTGGGTATAAGTTATTCTCTACATCAGTGTTTCTGAACTCCTGAAACGCCTCCAGTCTTGAGTTTCTTCCGGGAATGAACATGTCACAATATTTCGCATTATAATAATTAATACGCAGAATCAAGGGGCGGGGCCTGGTTGAGTTAGTAGTGTTAAACTGGCGGTTATGGTAAGGGGGCGGGGCATTTCCCAAACACACTCGAAGCGCTCGACCAATCACAACACACTGCTCTAGCTGACCAATCAGAGCACAGTGTGCTTTCCAGAAGGAGGGGCTTCATAGAGAGGGTGTGTTTCCAGTACACCGCCGTAACTCGCTGCTTAAATAACTAACATAGTACGAAGCATCATTGAAGAAATTACCTAGCTAGTCACGACTATTTCCTGAAACCATATTGTCGCAAATTGGTCGTTCAACCACGTTGGTTAATCATTTCACGCAGGTGGAGGAGTAATAACTGCTTTTAATTAAACGGTTTGAGATCGAAAGCTAGATGTTTTGCTATAAATTACACACATGGCTTCTGAGGAATATTTCAAATTTTTCTCTTAATTTTTGCTTTATTTCCAGATTCACTCATAGACTTGTAATTACGCACTAGAGCTCGTTCACACATGCGCACGCTTCAAAAACTACACTTTACATCTTTTGACAAACTAAGAGACGTAAATGACATTTGTATGTATTCTAAATAAAAGATATAGATTGCACTGAATGCCAGCTTGCTTATTTGGCTCAAGATCAGGATTTATTGAGTCCACGTCATGCAAACATGAAACTCTGATCAACAGATCTCGACCTGTGGTTAAAAGCAAACGCACAACTCTGCGATGCTGTCTGCAAATGTTCGTTAGAATATTGTTTCAGGAAACACCGACTTTGATAAATTAACTTGCGACCATAGTTGGCTAATGATGCTTTCGGGAAACCAGAGCGTTACTGACACACAATGTATTGTCACTATGGATTTATGTATGTATTGTGGACTCAATACATACATAAATTCATACATAACTTCAGTAAACTATGGAGTGCCGCAGGGATCTGTGCTAGGCCCCTCTATTATTCTCAATATATATGCTGCCACTTGGAAATATTATAAGGAAACATGGAATTAGTTTCCATTGTTATGCTGATGACACTCAAATATATATCTCATCACGGCCGGATGAAAACGCTAAATTATCTAAAATGACAGAGTGTGTTAAAGATATAAAAGATTGGATGACGCGTAATTTTCTTCTATTAAATCCAGACAAGACAGAGGTACTACTTATCGGTTCAAAAAACCGCCCACAAAACCTCTCACAATACAACTTTAACATAGTAGGATGTCCTGCTACTTTATCCTCTACAGTAAAAGACCTGGGTGTTATACTAGACTGCGACCTGTCTTTTAAAAATCATATTTCATATGTTACAAAAACGGCCTTTTTCCACCTTAGAAACATTGCTAAGCTACGTAATATGCTATCAGTTTCTGATGCAGAAAAGTTAGTTCATGCATTCATGACCTCGAGAATAGATTACTGTAATGCTTTATTAGCTGGTTGTCCTGCATCCTCAATAAACAAGCTACAGTTAGTACAAAATGCAGCCGCTAGAGTTCTTACTAGATCAAGAAAATATGATCATATAACACCGATCTTATCATCACTACATTGGTTACCTATAAAGTTCCGTATTAATTATAAGCAGTGTTGTGGGTAACGCGTTATAAAGTAACGCGTTAGAGTACTCTAATTACCTTTTTCGTGAAATGTGTAACTTAACGCGTTAGTTTTGTGCGTTAGGTAATCAGTAACTTCGTTATTTTTTTAAAAAAGTAATCCGTTATTTTAAGGAAAGGAAAATCCCGAATAAAAAAATTTCCCCAGGATCAAGACAGTGTTTCTGCGCTTCAATACCCCACCACCCTGCAGCTTCATTAAGGCACACGCGCGCAGTCTCTTGCTCTCTCTCTCTCTCCCGCTCTGCCGTGCACGTGCTGCGCGGTTTGGAGCACAGTCTCTGTCTCGCGGGCGCGCTCGCTCTAGATTCCGGGAGATTTTAACTAATTCGCGGGCATCAGTGAGCCGCTATCAATATGCGGGAGACTCCCGAACTTCCGATAGACTTGGGATGTCTGCATTTCTATACTGAAATAATATCGCCATTATAATTATTGATTTTTTTATTGAAATAATAGCCCATCCGCGCATCTCTACTACCCGGGCTGGGAAGGTGTGAATTTTGATTAATATGTTCTGTGATAATAAATAAATAAAACGCTATGTGGAATAGCCTATGACTGTCTTTCCTGTTATTGTTATCCTGCAGTGTTAATTAGTCGGATGACTGACGTTATTCATTGCCAGGAGTCACGACTTCTAGGTGCATTTAAAGGGGGCCGTGTCTGTCAATCAAGCTGCAGCATGTGTGAGGCGCTGCAAACGGCTTTTAATTTTTGGTAACGCACGAGTACTCTAACGCGTTACTTTTATGAATAGATAACGCAGGTAACGTAACTGATTACTTTTAATTGATGGTAACGTTGTAACCTAATTAACTACTTTCCAAAGTAACTATACCCAACACTGATTATAAGGTATTGTTACTGACTTATAAAGCCCTAAACGGCTTAGCTCCAGTCTATTTAACGGATCTTCTATCGCCCTATAATCCATCGCGCTCTTTAAGATCGCTAAATTCGAGGCTTTTGGTTATACCTAGGATATCTAAGTCCACTAAAGGAGGGAGAGCATTCTCACATTTAGCTCCAAAACTCTGGAATAGCCTTCCTGATACTGTTCGTTGCTCAGACTCGCTCTCCCAGTTCAAAACTAGATTAAAGACGCATCTCTTTAACCAGGCATTCATATAAATGTTTTAATCTTACAGTTAAATCCGGCCTCTAGTTCATAACCGCCAGAGGAGAACTGGACCCCGACTGAGCCTGGGTTCTCCCAAGGTTTTTTTTTCTCCATTGGGTCACCTGATGGAGTTTTAGGTCACCATTGGGTCACCTGATGGAGTTTTAGGTCACCATTGGGTCACCTGATGGAGTTTTAGGTCACCATTGGGTCACCTGATGGAGTTTTTCATTTCCTTGCCACTGTTGCCTTTGGCTTGCTCAGTTGGGGATATTCAATTTAATGAATCAATAGTAATATTGATTAGCATTACCAAACATGGACGTTTTATTATTATTTAATTTAATACTGTGAAGCTGCTTTGATACAATCTGTATTGTGAAAAGCGCTATATAAATATTCTTGACTTGACACACTGGGAAGAGAAGAGCTGCAACAATGGAATATAAGGGGAAATAATCAACATTCAAGCAGGAAAACTGAGCCTAGTAGAGCCCAAAAGTCAATCAAGAATTTGAGAAAGGGCATAACAGGTCCTCTTTAAAAGAGTCCTCTGCATACAGCCTGAACGTTTACACCATCATTTGTACATATTAGTTTATACAACTTGATTTTTCAGACAAAACTTTCTCCATTTTCTCCACTTTCATAATCAATAGGTGAGAACACGGTCATGGTGAGTGAAAATTTGTTTACATTACTCAAAATAAGTTTGCATTTGCATAAAATATAACACACATTTGATTATTTCTAGAGCTGATAGCCCTCTTGGATACTGGAAGATTAATACATTTTAATAAGCAACAACTAGACCCTTTAGCGATGCACCAAAACAGAAACTCTTGGTGGAAAAGGGAATCTTCCAGAGTCATGTAATATTCTGATCCAATCTGACTTCTGATCTATAATGCCTGAATCATACTCTAATCATACACTGTTGGTTTGTTGGCCAGAGGAGAACTGAGCGACTGAGTCTGGTTTCTCTCGAGGGTTTTCTCCATTCTGGCACTGATGGAGTTTTGGTTCGTGACACTTTTCGCCTTTGGCTTGCTTAGCTGGGGACATTTAATTTAATATTCAACAATAATATTGATCTGCCTGCATTGACACCATTATATGAGAACTGAACTGGATGACAAAAATGAACCATCACTGAACTTAAGCTGGACTGTGACGCTATTTTCTTCTGGAAACAAACTGTTGCATTATTTTCCTGTTATCCTGTGAAGCTGCTTTGAAACAATCTGTACTGTAAAAAGCGCTGTATAAATAAAGGTGCCGTACCGTCATCCTGCGCGCGACGCCCTCGAGCTGCTGCGCCTCCAGCCTCATCCGCTGGACGATGCGCAGGATCCCGCCGCTCTCCGGCAGAGGCAGAGACCGCAGGCCCAGAGCCTTGTTTCCACACAAGAAGTGCAGCTGAACCGCTGCGGTGTCGTTCTTCAGCGCCAGCAGGCCTTGCCACACAATAGGGTACTTCTGCACAACAGAGTTTATAAAACAGTACATATTAAGGGTCTGGTCTACATTTGCATTCTCACTACACAGATGGTTGAAAAGGAAGACAAAGAATTGTGTCTGTTTGTGGTTAGTGGAACATGTTGATGTGTCCTTCCACACAATAAGACCTCACGTTGTGTCAATCACGTTTACACACTGCTTCCGAAACTTTCGTTCGACACGAAATAATTCAGATCGGGTTACATTTAAGTTTTTCACATCTGTAGCAAGTATTT